>OX155978.1:5069601-5100406 GCA_944548615.1 Micropterix aruncella
AAAATTTCGAATTTCGTTTTTTTATTTTCTAAAGGTGCGATATAAAGAAGCTGCGATCAATATTCAGCTGAAAACTTAAAACTAAAAGCGTGACATGCCCTCATATCAATGAAAGGAAGCAGTCAGCTCTTTCCTATTAGTTGGAAAGATTACCTTTAACCTAAATGGATTATTTACAATGAACGAAACATAAAATATGTAAAAATTCAATATTTTGAAATATTTGATAGTTTTGTGAATATATTCTTTTAAGAATTGATCAATAAGATGATTATAAAGTAAATAATTATAAAAGCCACTTACATCGTGACGAAGGATTCCCTTGATCGGATTCGGGAATGCTTTAGGTGTTAACGAGAATGATGAATGCCTCTCACTTGCGGAAAGAGGAGTAGGTTTAAGTTGGGCCCATTTTACAACATATATATATATATATATATATATATATATATATATATATATATATATATATATATATATATATATATATATATATATATATATATATATATATATATATATATATATATATATATATATATATATATATATATATATATATATATATATATATATATATATATATATATATATATATATATATATGCGTAGATACAGGTGGTGAGTCCAAATAATTTATTGTTAAAAATAAAAACATTTAATTTCTTAAAATTGCATAAAAATATGCACATCTAGAGACGGGCAAAATTATCGCCTAGTTAAATGTGCTATTAGCAGGAAAGGTCATGTAAGATGTGTGAATTTATATAATTATTATAAGAAGCAACCGTTGCATGATCAATGAACTGTATACCTAATCATAAGTATCTCAATAAAATAAAATAAAAATAAAATAATAAATTTAAAATCATCGCTCCCTTCTGTTGTCAAGTGTACCTAAATATATATAACAGTACAGCTACCAAACGCGCAGTCTGTATTCAACGTAGGTTTGCCTTCATCTCCTCTCCATTAATATTATTGCTCTATTTTATGCTCGTTTACAAAACGTAAAAAATATCGAGGAAATAGAACTGATATCATAAAATTGTCGTATGCGAGCAATGATTACAAGGGCTTATATTAGTCTAAGATACCATTGTAAATTTGTGCACCTATCAGCTATTAAATCGAAATGTGGTTTAAATGGAAGTTTATACATAAGGCCATAATATGCCGCAGGGTTGCCTAGCAAAATCTTGTCACTAGTATACAAAAGAAAAGAAATCGTCATTCGTTGGCAGTGGCCAATTGCAAATGACGATTTCGTCTTCGCGCGTCGTCTAATATAAGTCGATTTGGCTTTTCAATTATAATATAATAAATTATCGAATAGTTTTTTATAAAGTAAATATTATAAGTATTACAATAATAAAATAACTTAAGGTCACTGTGTTATTTTTTATATTACTCAAAAGTATCTTTAATAAATAGAAAAAAAAATTGTTTGGCCGTAACATTTCTGGAAATTACGTAATTTCAAACACTTTTTTCTGATATTTTTTGTATGGAAGTTCCAAAACATGTCTTGGTACTATGCAAATAAACCATACGCTGGTGTAAATAGTATTTTTTTATATTGAGAATCATCTCTAAGTTTTTCAAAAACTGAAGACAAATCTCGCTCGTTTTTATTTTTTTTGGAAAACAGTAACAGAATAAAGATAATTTACAATTAATATGGAAATAATTTACCAATATCGTTTTGGCGAAATTATAGCTTAAGGGCCAGGTTTTTAAAATCAGGCATAATTGTATTAAAAATTCTTTTTTGTGTTCTCACAACCAGGTCTTTAAATTATTCTTCATGTAGCTTTTGGCCGCCACGGCCTCTTGAGGCAAGTCGACATTTTTACCTGTTTAATTACGTCAACCGTCTCTTGGAATTAAAAATGTTTATTGTTTTAAATGTTACATCATCATGTCAATACAATAGTATTTTAGAAACTAGACAACATGAAAGAAAGACGTAAGGCCATTCTTTTTACTAACGTATTTTGATGTATTTAGTAGTAATGTAATATTATAAACATTTCGCGTATCAACTACATGGCCGCGACACAAAGGCGTATGTCGCGTGCTTGACGCTAAGCAATAACAATCCATCCTGACCGTGCGTGGTTTCACCGCAAGATGGGCTCCGCAACGGCTGTTTACTATGAGCCAGAACGGTAACGACTATAAGGGCGATAATAGCGCGCAATTTGTAGTTATATCTTTCACAAAATGCAGAGATAACCCTTAGAACTTTGTCATTTGATTATGGAATATCTTAGATTACTATCAATCCACCCGATATATAAAAAAGTGTGTTTACTTTTACTTCCAACGACGACGAGGAATAGTATTGTGAACGGCCTATTTTTTTTTTTTGATGAGATGATGATGAATTTGATGAGATGATGAATT
The DNA here is from genome assembly GCA_944548615.1 of Micropterix aruncella. NCBI lineage: Eukaryota > Metazoa > Arthropoda > Insecta > Lepidoptera > Micropterigidae > Micropterix > Micropterix aruncella. The sequence continues at coordinate 5,072,011 of OX155978.1, forward strand.
TGATGACATGGTGACAGAAATATCTATTTTGAGCCCCCTTTAGGCGATTAAGACCATTTCCTGATGAAAGTCTGTCTGTGTGTTTGACTGTATGTATGCGTGTATGTGTGTATGTTACACCACAATAGCATCCAAACGAATCATCCGATTGAGCTGAAATTTGGTATGCAGGCATCATTTCGTCAATGCAAGAGTTCACACACACACAGTCAGACTTCAGTATGGACATGGTGTTAATCGTCTCGCGGGAACTCAATATATATAGATAGATTTCAGAGAATAGATAGATTTCACAAAATATATAGATTTCACAGATATTAGATACACACACAGACATACTTCAACCTGTAAATGGTCTTAATAGGTCTCAGGGTACTCAAAATAGATATTTCCGACTTCATGTCGAAAAAAAATTTGCATGTTGACAATACTTTCCCTCTTCGTGGGTTGCTGGACCGGGAAATTAAAATGTCAAGCTAAATGAATAAAATAAATATGTAAATTGTCAATCCCCTAATTACAATTCGTTAATATCATACAATTCTCTCTACGTCTACATGACATATTATTGAAGAAGATTTTTGTGCCCAGAAAATAAAAGTATATGTGGGTAAATGCATTTCGTACACGTGTCACTAAATAATTTAACCTCGGGATCACACACATACAGCACACAGACAGACTTCAAGTTGTATATGAGATATTCCAACACACACATACACACGCACACAGAGAGACTTCAGTTTGGAAATAGTCTTAATCGTCTCGCGGGAACTCAAAACAGATATTTCACAGATATTAGACAAACTCACAGACATCAGACACAGACATACAGGCATACTTCAACCTGGAAATGGTCTTAATAGGTCGTAGGTACTCAAAATGGATATTTCCGTCTTACTGTCGAAAAAAAAAATTCGCGTACACAATACTCCCTCCTCGTGGGTTGGTAGAGCCGGGAGAGTGAATTTTCAAACTGAAAAAAATCTAAATGTAAATTGTCAATCACTTAATTAGATTTAGTTGATGTCATACAATTCTCTTTTCTCTCTCTACGATTTTACCTGTTATATTATTGATGAAGATTTTTGTGCTCAAAAAATAAAAGTATGTCTGGTTAAATGCATTTCGTACGCGTGTCACTCAATAATTGAACCTCGGGATCAAGTCTCTCAGAGGGATCACACAGCTTCTCAATACATATTCATTAGACGGGCCTAACCGGCCGGCTGAGACGTCCTAATTACCCGAAGGAACTTTTTTAAGGCGACTCAGAAAGAGAGGGGCGGGGCGGTCCTCGGTCTCGGAATCAATAACACCGAGAGAAGGCCAAACAACAGGGTGATGAATTTTATCTCAATTCACGCTTTTAGATTAATTGGAATTTTGACCCGGAAGCTTGAAAATATCAAGCGTACTGACGTTACTGCTCAGAGAGTTCTCCGGGCGATATCTCAAGAACTACGGTACTTACTAAAATGGTAGTGGTACCATTTTTTTTTATTATTCATTTATTTTAATCAACAAAATTTACAGAATAGCTCTGCTATTCGGTATACAGTACAATAAAACGTGCAGGAAAAACAAGTTAAACCCATAGCTATTGGCTGATCGCATACCTAACTGAGCAAAAACGCCTGCTGCGCCTACTGGTAAACGGATGCTGGTATTTAACTTAGGATATTGCTTTTCCGCGAGCTGACAGGTATGACGTTCGGTTATATAAATATTGAATTAAAGTTCAAAATATTCATACTTACATAATACAAATACACATCCTCACACACACACGCACACACACAGAGTTATACATACATACATACACATTAGTAGAAAGAAATTATTATCCCCAAGACTATCCCGGCAAGCAGCCAATGGCTGATTTCATCTGAATATTAATTTCATTATTAAAATCGATGAGCGCCCTCTCACAATACTTTCCTTCCTGGCCGGTTAGTGGGACGGGAAAGTAAAATGATAGGTGGTACAGTTTGATAGTTAAATGGTAGTGGTAATATTTGATAGTAAAATGGTAGTGGTACCATTAGATAGTAAAATGGTAGTGGTACCATTTGATAGTAAAATGATAGTGGTACCATTTGATAGTAAAATGGTAGTGGTACAATTTGATAGTAAAATGGTAGTGGCACCAATTGATAGTAAAATGGTAGTGATACTATTTGATAGTAAAATGGTAGTGTTACCATTTGATAGTAAAATGGTGGTGGTACTATTTGATAGTAAAATGGTAGTCGTACCAAGCGCAATTTAATAATAGGAATACTTATTGTGCGTAATATTACATGACTGCCCGAACAAAAAGGAGCGTAATGTGTTCAGGGTTCATCTATGCGTGTTTCCCGTTTCTTTATTCCACCATAACTCCTAAACGCTTGAAACGATTTAGACGTGTGTAGTATTGTTAAAATTGTTATGTCATCCCAAGTATCAAAGGGTACCTAAACTGACCAAATGTCAAGTAAGTAGTTGTCTAAATGTCCACATGTCAATAAATTAATATTGTGGTCATGTCATATTGTGGTTAGTGTCAAATAAAAGGTCTGATTGAGTACATTCCGGACACATGCATTATGTATATACATAAATAAACCACAAATATTTTATAAAAAAAAAAACAATAAAAATAATTATATATATAATAGTTTACTTTATGTAACGGCAGTCGTGTTTTTTATTCTTTACTATATTTACTAGTTCCGAAACTGTAACGTTAGACGGTGACTCTCTCGTATGGTTCTTTGTACGACGTATTATTTAGTTTTGGAGGGTATGCCGGCGACGCGGTCGCCGGTATGGGAGATAATATTCCCGACTACCCCCGAAAAGCGGATGCCTGCCACCCTGGCTGGGCGTGGAGACGAATCGGGTTGCCATGACGACGACGCTCTGCGGGTAGGACGGGGCCGGCCGGGTGGCTATGAAAGCGCCCTCCCGCCCTACCTCGCGCTCAGTCGGCGCGCGGCGCCGACACGATGCGGACGCACGCACGCGCTGTGGCGCTGCGGCAATCGTTATCCGCCTTCGAAACGAATATCAAAAAATATTTTTTTCTAATTCCGATTACATATTATTAATCAAATATCACCGGCGTGACGTATCGTATCGTCGGTGCTCGCACTGTTATACCCCCGCGTGGAGCAGAGGTGGCGTTACGGGCATACGGCAAGAGCGTATGGGGAGGGGAGGCTAATTTAGCCCGAGGAGATTAGCCATCTTTATAGGGAAACATTACGCCTAACTACATCAGACAATGTTCAGACTGACGTATTATAAGGCTGAGAGGCATATTCACCCGCTGGCAATAAGCGCGCCTTATCTACATCCTCTCGAGCACAAAGGCGGAGACGCACAGCATCCCAATACTATCATCTTCTTCTTCACAAGGAAGATTTTACTTATTGTGGAATGAATTTCATGCGGGCTAAACGCATAAATACGTAGCTTGTTCGCAACGTCCCGTATCGACTACAACGCGCGAACCCATCATCTCAGGAAGTTTTAACGATATTAATCGTTCTGTCTCCTGTGACTCGCGTCCTTACTTCCAGTTTCGGCCAGATTTCTCCTGCCTCCCGACTGGTTGCGAGCTCGAGGTCGCTTTCGCTGACCTCTTCATTACGATAAAGAACTGCATACGGTTCTGGTATTCGGTTCCTATTCTCAATAGTTTGACGAATTTATTTTTTAGCAAAAGAAAGAACTTGCTTTTCCTTTTTGTAGATTATTTTTAACTAGAACATACATATTCAATTTAATTCAATTTGTTGTAACATGGAGTTTTACAATTATTCAGTACCTCCATAACCTACCTTTTAGGGGTACATTTAAAAAAACATGATTGCATAGAGATAATAATGATTGAACAATAAAAAAACACATATTAAAATAATAGTAAAAAGTTATGTTCGGTATCAAAAAGTTAAATTATGTTGGTATAAAAATTATTTTATAGTCTTGTTCCTTCGGCATAAATATGGTAGAATAAACACAGTGTTAATACTTAGAGCATTTAATTAATAAAAAGAAGCTAATAGGATAGAGATGGCTTTGGAAGCTAATAGAAACGAGAGTGATTAATATGATAAATGTACGTGCTCTTATATCCGTACATCTGGTATTTTTTGTGCTAGGGAAAGGGATTGTTCGTGTGAATTAATTTTTGCAACTCTAAAAGACAAACGTAAAAGACGCTATTTTCATACATTAATTATTTGCATCGTAAGAAAAACACATTTTAAAACGAAATTATCAATTCTTTGCATGCTATTAGCCAACAGGCAAATGACGTCATATCAGTGGCCAATAGGCCAGTGATATGACGTCAATTGAATCTTGGAATTATAAATGTCTATTTAGTTTAGTGACTAATTGAGGAGTGGATTTTGAAAACGATGAAAGTGCCAAAAAAAGCTAAGGCATGAAAAAGTAAAAAACGTTGATAAATTTATTTTTTTCTCAGGGAGAAATTTTTGACTAAGTAACTAATTATTTGTTCATCATCATGTGTCACTACAGTAACTTGAAATAAAATTTTGTTACGAAATAACTTTAAAAAATTATAATTATTTAAACATAGTCAATAATTTAAAGAATCAATAATAAATTGTCATAATATAACAAAAAATAAAAAACTCGCTAGATAAATCAAAAATGAGGTGTTCTTAAAATCAAAGTACCTACATTAGCACTGCACATACTTCTTAACGGCGGGATAGACTCACTAGATTTATTAGAAGCGTTAAATTTCACAAAACCATCCAGGCGATTGAGGCAGCACCTAACGTTTCACCTTCTCACTTCGCAGAAGAATCAATCTTTCCACAATCCTATCTCACGTATTTGCCGGTTTTACAACACTATAACCGATAACATTGATTTCTTTAACCTGGGACCATTAGCAGTTCAAGTCCATTATAAATAGCGTATTATGAAACAAATTGATAATTTAACGTATGTTTGTATTATTTTATTCCAGACAATATCTTAATATATATAAATTACGTGTCACGTTGTTTGTCCGCGATGGACTCCTAAACTACTTAACCGATTTGTATCAAATTTGCACACAATGTGCAGTTTGATCCAACTTGAAAGATAGGATAGCTTACGTCTTAATTTATAGTCGCGATATTATTTTATTGCAATGTCTATTATTTGACATTCGCAATTATCTGTTAGTTCCAAACGATTTTAACAGATGGCGTTATCTATTGAGTAATCCATAGATGGCGCTGCTATGTTAATAAACCTACAAACGTCATAGTCGGCCAAGCGCTATTCTAAATTCAAAATATTGTGAAGGTAATACAGTGAAATTATTCCTGCTTTTTAATTATTTGTGCTTCATTGTTCAAAACTCTTTAATTAAAATATATACATGTAAGTATTATCACATAGTTATAAAAGTGGAATAACTGCAGTATAGGAACCTCTCTCCAATTTTTTTCATTTTAATGCTAAATCTGGATGAAAATTGTGTCGGTCGCTATAAATAAGCGAGATATAGGCATTCAAAATTTAAATTTTAAAAACAGGCCAAAATAATATAATATAAAAATGGATGTTGGTGTATTGGAATGGAATTTTCAATCAGAACACTGACAAATCTAACTGGTTTTCTAGTTTTTTGAAAACTATAAAAGATGTTTTTGATAATACTTTCAAACATAAAAATGTGAATTTAAAATCAAATTTAAAACTGAAATGGATAACGAAGGGTATTAAAGTGTCATGTAAAAATAAACGAAATTATATTTTTTATTAAGAAAAAATAAACGAGATCAGAATGCAAGAGACCACTGCAAACAATATAAAAATAGACTAAAAAAAGTCATAAAGCAGGCACGGAGAATGGCAACAAAAAAATATATCGATGAACAAAAAAATAAAAGTAAATCAATTTGGAATATTGTAAACCTTAACACAAACAGAAACAACAAACCAAAAGTCAATTTCGAAATATACACGGAGGACAAAATTACAATAAATAATCCTGAACATGTAGCAAATGAATTTAATAAATATTTTGTAAATTATCCAACGAAAATAAACAAGGCTCAATGTAACAATAATGAATTTCGTTTCTACTTATCAAATGCAAGACAAAATCCAAATTCAATATTTATGAAACCAGTCACTAGTAGGGAAATAGAAAATATAGTAAAAAAATTGAACAAGAGTCATTCTGCAGGGACGGATGAAATTCCAATGTTTGTTGTAAATAGGGCAATAGATTATATTAAAAACCCCTTAACGCAGGCTATAAATGCCTCTATAGAAAGTGGTGTTTTTCCCGAAGAGTTAAAATTATCAAAAATGATTCCACTCTATAAAGCAGGCGCAAGAACTGAAACTGGAAATTTTAGACCAATTGCAATTTTGTCTTCTTTCTCAAAAATCATAGAGACTATAATTAAAAATAGATTAATTGCGTTTTTTGATGCAAACAATATTCTTAGTGAAAGACAATTTGGATATAGACGAAACAAGTCCACTACTAAAGCTATCGAGGATTTCATATCTTATATAAATGACAAACTAATGGACAAGTACTACACCTTAGGTATTTTTTGCGATTTAAGTAAGGCATTTGATTGCGTTAGGCATGATATTTTACTAAACAAACTAAATCATTATGGAGTCAGAGGAGACTGCTTAAAATGGTTTGATTCATATTTAACAAATAGGACGCAAATCGTGGAAATTACACAATGTCAAAATCAAAACATTACAAAACACTGTTCGATCCCTTTAACTAATAAACTTGGAGTCCCGCAGGGTTCCATTTTGGGCCCTATTCTATTTTTAGTATATGTAAATGATTTACCAATGTATTTCAACGATATAAATGTAACTATGTTTGCTGATGACACTAGTTTAATTGTTGCCGGTAAAGATATGGACGAATTATTGATTAACGTTAAAATTAATCTATTCAAACTAAATAGTTGGTTTGAGAGCAACAACCTCACACTAAATGCGTCTAAAAGTAACTTCATACATTTTACAAATCATCGAAATCGAAATAAAGGTTCGCCAATAATACTTTCAATAAATAACACTGCCATTCCTCAAACTCATTGTACTAGATTTTTAGGTGTTCATGTCGACGAACTTTTAAAATGGAACTTTCACTGTGAAAACCTCGAAAGTAGGTTAAGTCGGGCATGTTATGCTTTAAGTATTGTAAGAAGGTCGTTGGATGAATTGCAAACAAGAAATGTTTATTTCAGCTATATTGAAGCTATCCTAAGTTATGCCATTACGATCTGGGGAAATTGTTATGCTTGTCATAGGGAACCCATATTTATACTCCAAAAGAGAGCAGTGCGAATAATTGCAAAGGTGAAAAGGGAAGAGTCGTGTCGACCCATTTTTAAAAGGCTAAGAATCCTCACCTTAACCTCACTCTATCTCTTTAAGTTACTAACTGAGTTTTCTAGATTTTTAGGTGTTCATGTCGACGAACTTTTAAAATGGAACTTTCACTGTGAAAACCTCGAAAGTAGGTTAAGTCGGGCATGTTATGCTTTAAGTATTGTAAGAAGGTCGTTGGATGAATTGCAAACAAGAAATGTTTATTTCAGCTATATTGAAGCTATCCTAAGTTATGCCATTACGATCTGGGGAAATTGTTATGCTTGTCATAGGGAACCCATATTTATACTCCAAAAGAGAGCAGTGCGAATAATTGCAAAGGTGAAAAGGGAAGAGTCGTGTCGACCCATTTTTAAAAGGCTAAGAATCCTCACCTTAACCTCACTCTATCTCTTTAAGTTACTAACTGAGTTTTTTAAAAATAAAGAAACACATTATAAAAAGTTTTCAGGTACACATACTAAAAATACGAGAAATAAATTAAACATTTTTATACCATGTATTAAACTAAACACAGCAAGGCAAGACACAAAATACTCAGGGCCATATTACTTTAACAGGCTACCAGAAAGTTTAAAAACTATTCAAGTGGAAAGCTTATTCAAAAAGTTACTTAAAGAATTCTTATTAGACAAAGCTTTTTACTCGATCGATGAGTTTGTTAATTCTAAATAACTTTTCAAATTTTTTGGTTATTTTTTTTTGACAATTTTAAGTAGTATTTTTTAATTATTCTGACTTTTTCTGATTTTCATTTCTTGATTATTTTTATCAATTATTTTAATTTGTGGTTTCAGTAAATAAATCTTAAAAATGATTTGGATGCCCTAAAAGCAATAAAGAAGTAACTGTATGTACGTGGTGATAAATTTAAATATTGTAAAAACGAACTAATATACTGTATTAATTACTGAAATAATATACTAAAAGCAATAAAGAAGTAACTGTATGTACGTGGTGATAAATTTAAATATTGTAAAAACGAACTAATATACTGTAATTTAAATGTACCTAAATATTAAGTTTCTACAATCTGTTAAGATTTTTTGGAAATAAATTGAAATTGAAAAAAATAAAATAAAAAAATTATCTGTATGCCCGTCTGTCCGAGTTTAATAGACTCCGAAACCGTTTGACCGATCACCATGAAAGTTGGCATATATATGTATTTTTTCATGGTTAACCCCTCGCGTACCAGACGGCCCGAAACGTCCAGAATTGATATTTACCGTCGAACCCCAGACGGCCCGAAATGGCCAGGCGAGGCCGACCGCTAATTATGGATTATTTAATCGACTAATAATTATGAATAATCTTTATTGCTTTACATAACGACGTTACAAATATCTAATAGCAAATTTCAATAGGAACATAAAACAGGTCTTTTTTAGACGATCGGTGTGACAGTTTCGGAGTAATCGTTTTTTTTCTGAAACGCCATCTTTTTTTTGAGACTCGCGAATTTCTTACGGGCCGTAAGGCACACATTAAAATTCAAACCGCGGGCCGCGAGGGGTTAAGGTTTTTATATATATATCCGCTTTGCTGCAACTTTCAACTAGACGGCGCTGCAGCACACCAACTTCTATACTGCTCAACCGATCGCCATGAAAATTGGTATACATTGGTATTTGAGAAAAGATATAACACGGGCAACGCCGGGTAATACCACTCGTTTAATATATTTTTTCCGTTTAATTGTTTTGCAGAATTTACTGTAAACTTATTTCTAAAATTTTAAATTTTTGTTTTGATAATTTTTAAGGATATTAATTTTTGTACTGATACTTTTGTAAATCATGAGATAGACGCCGCATACGCAATTATTACATAAGCATGCGGAGTAGGCATAAACTATTATACTCTATTTAGTAACAATGTAAAAATATTAGCGATAACCATATATTATTAGAGTATTGTTTGTATACTAAATAAATCTATACTAATATTATAAAGAGGTAAAGTTTGTGAGGTTGTAGGAAGTACTCTCTGGATCTACTGAACCGATTTTGAAAATTATTTTACCAATAGAAAGCCACGTTATTTGTGAGTGTCGTAGCCTATATATTAATCCGAAAAATGAAAAGACTTTTTCGTGGTAGTCGGATTTGCAAAGTAAGTCGGAGAAAAAACGGTCGAATGAAAACGTTTCTAACGAACGCTGCCTTAACAATGAGAGATATATGATTGAGTTCTAGAGAAAAGTTGTAGATCTTGATAATACCTACAAAAAAGTTAGCGACAGCATATGCCTAACTTTTATATTTAAGTCACAAAAAGTAGTATTTTGTATTAAAAAAATAATTTAAATCGTTAGGTCATGTTTATTGATCATATTATAAACAATTATGAATTCTTATCAAAATAAGTAAACTTATCGTCTCAAGTGTTTAAAACAAAAGACTTTTCCCTTTTACTCCATAAATGGTTAAAGAGATAATGCGACAGAGGTATGGAACCACGACCGTATCTACGCTGCCTTAACGATGAAAGATATTTGATTAAGTTCTAGAGAAAAGTTGTAGAGCTTAGAAATGCTTACAATAAATATGTCTAAATTTAATATTTAACTTACAAAAAGTAATTTTTTATATTAAAAAAAATATTTAAATCGTTAGGTCATGTTTATTGGTCAATATCAACAATTATGAATTCATATCAAAATAAGTAAATTTATCGTCTCAAGTGTTTAAAACAAAAGACTTTTCCCTGATACTGCATATAATTTCCCTTTTACTGCATACATGGTTAAAGAGATGAGACACTCACAAATAACGATAATATAGTCAAATCGGCATGCAAATACATACATATTAGTAAAATTATAACCCTTCTTTTGGCAGTCAGCAAATAAATCATAGCACTCAGTACTAACCGAACCACACTCATAATTTCATCACAAGTAAAAAGTTTTACCGCCCAACGAAGTGGGCACGGGTCAGCTAGTTCTTGAATAAATAAATTAGATATGAAAATCAAAATAAATTATGTGAATTATAAACAGAATATCAAACATATAATTAAAAATATTAACAATAAAACAATGAAGAATTAAACATTATTTAACTTTAAAATTACGGTGAATTAAATTTCCTTTTTATAATCATGTTTCTTTATTTAGTTTGCAACAAATCTCGAATTCTTTTATGTAATAAAATGCATTTTCTGATACGATTTAGTTAATGCCATTCAGAGTGTGTAACCCGCGTTACGCGAAAAGGTTGACGTATTATCTCGTACGGGATATAATGGGTCTGGAACGCTTCTATAGTTTGTATGTATTTAGCGAGTTGCCGGAGATTTTATTACACGAATTATACGAGATAGTGTTTTGCTGAATATTACGCATGAGAGGATTGTGCTTAAACTTTGGAAGATCGAGCAGGAACTTCTATCACATGGCTCTTCTGTTAAGTCGTGATTTTATAATAACGACTCTTTATTAAGACTGCGCCGACCATAATTCACCGGCGTTAAATAGGTATTTAACGCAGCACACCAGTTGGCGCCAATTGGCGTGACAATACCGCGTCGATTATCGTCGCTTAAACAAAAGTACCGTGTAAGTCAAAATTAGATATTTTTCAGGAGAAGCAGAAAACTGATTCATTGTTAACTATTTCGTCTTATATTTATATTTAACTATATCACAGTAATTAAGATAAACGATGTCATAATTATTTGAATACATGGCAGCTCTCTGATTGTGCATTTTCAACGCGGTTATGAGCTCAGAGGCCGTCCACATATTACGTAATCACGTTTTTGGGATTTTCTACCACCACCCCCCCCCCTTCCCACATGTTAACAGACGTAATCAGCGGCCTTACTCCCCCCCCCCCCCCTTCTAAAATTACGTATCCAACCGAATTTGCGGAAAATGACAAAATTCATGAACCCAGCGTTTGCAAAGTGTTAAGTGGTAAGGTGTTAATGGAGCTAATGGGCCTTTTCTGAGTTGACCACGAAGACCCATTCTGTTCAGTGTTGGTCACACTCACAGGTCAACAACCATCCAGCGGCCTCCACGCCTCCTCCACAAGTGCGAGCCCGGGTAGGACTCTGGCCTTAGGGCTAGTTTCCCCCAGGAGTCAAACTTCTAGCGCTGCTGGACGGTCTGCGCACCGTTGTAACTCAATCGATTGTGCATTCTGACTAACAGTCGGGGGAGTCTGGAAACAGTACTGTTCCCTATAGAGCGGGAGTGGTTGCTGACTTTACGGCGACTGCTCTTGAAACGACCATCGGGTACCCGATCCTGGGTGAACAGCCGGGCAAAGGATGTCGTGGTCCGCGATAGATTCGGTTTACACCGTTTCACCGCTTCGTAAGGGAGAGAACGCGCAAGCGACCTCGAACTCGTAACCAATCGAAAGACCGGAGTAATCTGGTCGCAACTGGAAGTAAGGCCGCGAGTGTCGGCCCGCTGGGTAACATGCCTGACTATCTCGAGGATAAGGCGTTGGCCTCTTACGGGCATGTGGCAGAGCTTGACAGTGGACTGTTTTTGTCCTAAGTCTTCTGCGCTCACCTTACAGGGATAGAAAGATCAAATTTCGATAAAACTTCCCGAGGTCACGGGTTCGCCCGTTGTAGTTGTCAGCTCTAGTTGTTCCAAACACAAATATTTTGTAATGCTGTAATAATGTGTCTCGTGCTTAACTACGTAACGACCAAATTTGGTTGCACATTAGAACACCGTTGACTACGTAACGACCTATATTGGTGGCTTGCTCTTGGAGCACACAGTAATATTGTTTTCTAATTCGAACGCATCCCAAAATCCATACCAGAAATCTCATTATTACCATAGATACATAGACGGCCGCTAGAATAATTTCGCGCGCCATTTCGTGGATATTTCTGGTAAAATTCCATTGTCAAACATCATCATTTTTTTTTATCGAGAAATCAACAAAAAATTTATTGGTTTCTATGAGCTAATATCTAAATATTTTTGTATGTAATAAAGCAAAACGAAATATTACCTTTGATAGAGAATCTTATAAAGATCACGATAGTATCTACAATTTCTAAAAGGGTTCCGTATTTTTCCGTAAGACAAGTACAAGTTAGAAATGCCGAGTTTTTTTCACTTTTTCGACTTTCTCATATTTTTTCATAATTATCTAATTATTTTACAAAATGAGATTTTAATATTTTATATTCGAAATTTCAATGCGATCCTTGCACAGTTATTCTTTTTATGATTGCTATAGTAGTTCCATAGTTATAGTACATTTTGTCGAGCGCGGCGATATTGCAAGAAATTCCAATAAATTGCCGCGGTCTGCCATGAAATTATACCGCTACTCGAAGGGTTAACTTCAAATAAATAAATACTTAACAATGATAGCACAACATGACGCTCTGTATATTCTAGCAATTCCTAGTTATGGCTATTCGTTTGTTTGTCTATGCTATCATTCGAGCGCCAAAATATAGCTTCATTATTAACATTGAAGTCTCCCACAATTACTATTATTAAGCTCAAAGTGGTCGTTCGTGCGTTGACGCGGGCGGTTCTTTCAGGAGCGACTGGATCATGTAAATTTCGAGCCTGTTCGTACAACAAACAAACACACGGACGCTCGCCTTTTTTAATACGGACACACAAATTAATTACGTTTCATCCGTGTGGGGCACAAAGGGGGCAATCAGGCGAGAGACTCTGCCCTGTTTTAAAATGCACGCAATTAATAATAAGCGCGGACATTTAATGGGAATCCTCGTGCGTGGCTGCTTTGGTCGTTAATGATATTTACGAGAGTTAATTAGTTCTCGATTGTCCGAAATCTAACACTGTATCATTGATTATATACCGTATTAGAATGCTCAATGTCGTACCACGTTTTGGCAGCTAGGATTTTACTACGATACGCAACGTGTACCTCACGATTCAATATCGTCTGGGAATACAAGTTCAAATAAGGATTTTATTTAGTTTATTTTATTAAAAACATACAGCATAACAACAACTAGACTTGCCAACTACAACGGGCGAACCCGTCACCTCAGGAAGTTTTAACGATATTAGATCGTTCTGTCTACCTTGAGGTGAGCGCAGAAGACTTAAGACGAAAAACAATCCATTGTCTAGTAACGCCACCTGCCCATCAGAGGCAAACGCCTTACGGCGAGGCACCAGGAAAGGTACAAAGCGGGCAGCTTCACCTCTTGACTACCAGTTTCGAAGGATATCTCCGTCTGGAATTTACCTTCAGGATGCCTACTGTCTCCTGACTGGTTACAGGATCGAGGTCGCTTGAGCGATCCCCTCCCTTACGTAGCGGCGATACATCCTTTGCCCGGCTGTTCACCCGGTATCGGGTAGCCGATGGTCGTTTCAAGAGCAGCCGCCGTAAGGTCAGCAACCACCCTCGCTATATAGGAAACAGTATTGCTTCCAGACTCCCCAACTGTTAGTCAGAATGCAAATTCGTTTCTGCGGTTCGACCACCATACCACGCAGCTGGTTGGGGGCCACGGAGAGTTCAGAGCCAAACTATTTGACTTTGGACTTGCCGATGACCCCCGGTGCGCCTGTGGGTATGGTCGCCAAACTGCGGAACACGTAATTTGGTCTTGCCCAATTCTAGCGGCTGCACGGGAGAAGTTGATGGATGCAGTGGCCGCGTGCGTTGGGCGCTCTCCGATTTGGTACCCGGATCTGGTCAGTTGTAGGAGCTGCTTCCAGTCGTTTGGCGAGTTTGTGGAGCACTGGGTGGCTTCTTGGGAAAGCATGAGGCCTCGGGATACCCCCCAGGGGGTACCCTCTTCCTTGGTGGCGTGATTCGGCGGCTACTTCCAGCCCGAAGTGCCCGTCTTTGTGTCGGTCTCTTTACCGCCCCGAGGGGCGTTTCGTTCTTTGCAGGATCCAGGGATTCCTCCCCCCGTGGCTGCTCCGAGACCTGCCCACGGACCGTGCGCCTCCACCATCATCGTTTCTGATGCGTCCTCTACCCCGCTCACCGGCCCTAAATTTGTGATATTTGTTGTTTTTTTTTTCTTTTCTATTGTGAATATGGTAAATTTAGTATTATTTTTGTAAATTTTTACTTTGTAAATATCTTTTATTTTAAATAAATGGGTTCTCGGGGCGGTACGGGGGGGTGGTTTACCCTATTTCACCCCCTGCGCGTTCTACCCTTCTGGTACGCGCAGGGTTGTCGTAGCACGACATCCCGGGCAGACAAGACGACCCTCGTCGTTATAACTGCCCGGGCGGTGGGCGGGGTTTGCTGCCCTCACCTATCGCCTTGAAACTCTTAACTGTTAGTCAGAATGCACAATCGGTTGGCTTACGCCAAAAGGTGCGCAGACCGTCCAGGAGCGCCAGAAGATTGACTCCTAGGGGAAACTATCCCTAAGGCCAGAGTCCTACCCGGGCTCGCGCTTCATGCGTGGAGGCCGCCGGATGGGTGTTAACCCGTGAGTTTGACTGACCCTGAACACATGTCTTCGTGACCAAACTACAACAGGGCCCATTAGCTCCCAAAAGCATAACAACAATAGGATATAAACATAATAACTAAAGATAGCGAAACAAATGACGTTTTAAATTATTTACAATATATGAATAAGGAATACAAAATATGCTACATTATACAAGCAAAACCTAAAAGAATTTTAAATGTAGAAGTATGTTCGCTATGAGTGTGTATTTGGGTGTTAGTTTATGGGTGTCGGTGTGGGTTTGTGTGATTGGAAGCGTATGTGTGTTGTGTGTGTGTGTGTGTGCGTCTGCTTGTGTTTCTGTAGGGTTTATGTGCATTTGAGTACATGTAGGAATATGGACCTGATGTGACCGGTTTATCCAAGCGTAAATTGGGGGTAGATACCAAGGTTTTTAGTACCTACTGTTTTAATTGGAGATACACTGTAATATAACGAAATTAGAGCAATTCAAAACAAAGACTCATAGTTTCAAGAGTTTCCCACGCCATGGAGAGAGTCCATAGCCGCAACGAATTACAGGTATACACCCATATTAAGAATTCGTTGCATGTGTTTGTCAATCGTGATGAAACAGACAGTATTTAGAGCCAGAAGAAGTTGTTGCGAACTTGTTGTAGCTGTCACAGCTCCTGTCAAGATCGATGTCAAACATTATTGAGTGGAGCATTATAACGGCCGAACCCGTCACCCCAGGTAGTTAAAACGACATTGTGTCGTTCAGTCTCCCATGGAGTCAACGTAAAAGACTTAGTGGATAGCATTTAAAATGTCCGCCTTAGAAAAGGCTATTGCCTAGTTAGCCGACATTAAAATAGAATCACTGGCAACAGTTCTGGCATAAAGGCTGATTTACATAGATCCAGTATCTTTGCTGGATCCAGTGCTGGATCGGAATAGACGGTCGGTCTTTCGGATCAATGTCAATCAGCCTTTAAGGCTGATTTACATTGATCCAGTAGCTGGATCCGGCGTCACTGGGCTCACTCGCTAGATCGCCACTGTATCAATGTAAACACGTTTCTATCCAGTTCAGCGTCCAGTATCCAGTGCGGGATCGGAATAGACCGACCGTCTATTCCGATCAAGCACTGGATCCAGCACATTTACTGGATCAATGTAAATCAGCCTTAAGGGGCTCTCTAGACGATCAAGCATGCTTGTCAAGCAACGCCTCGCGGGCGGGGAAGGGATCGTAAACCGCAGGAAATATTGCAAATATATGTTTTTATATTTACCAAAAATGCCTAATTTTGTAGTTTATACCAGGAAGTCACGTTTATTAGACGTAATTGATTGATGAATGGCGTGACTCCCTGGTATAAAACTAAAAAAGTAAGCATTATTGGTAAATATTTTTAAAAAAAAATGCATATTTCCTGCGATTTACGATCCCCTCCCAGCCCGCGACGCGTTGTCAATGCTTGATCGTCTAGAGAGCCCCTAACATGTTATCAGTTTTTTGCTACTGGATTCTTGGCATTGTAACTGTATATGCCCATTTACTGTAGATAATAATTGTAAATTACAAAATTTAAAAAAAAAAACCACAATACACTGTTAAACGATGCCAACGTAAGAGTACAACGCCTTACCGCGAGACACTTGGAAGAACATCCAGCAGGCCAACCTCGCGCTCTTACTACCAGATTTGGACGGCTTTCTCCGTCCTTCAGTCTGGTCATAGATTCGAGGTCACTGGCGCTTCTACCTGACGTTATCGGTAATTCAGAATGAATTTGTCGCGGATCCGTTGCACCCTATGCCCATCAAGCTCACTTAGGATGGGCGGCCATAGGATCGTTTCTAAGGATAGGTGACGCCAGGTCAATAGATTAGCAGGCCCTGTTGAAGCGTTATTATAAAAATAATAACCTTTTGAAAGTTACTAAAAAATTTATAACTTTCAAGATAGGATTACTCCGATCGGACAGCGAATTGGGACTTGCGTCATGGTTATTCTTATTTTACACAAAAATACCTTTTTAATGATGTATCATTCATTTCGATTGGTACCAGGATCAATACATTTGTGCCCATCATCCTTTCGTTCGTGTATGATTGTCCACGTGGTTTACGAGCAGTTCTCTCCGCCCTCACCGAATCGACTGACTTATCCCCTTTTTAAATTATGTAGAAGTTCGTGCAACTACCACAGTTCGCAGTTCGAGCAACTAACGAAGTTCGACCGCCGTCGGAGAGAGGGCGCTCATCGATTTTATTTATATATATATATATATATTTTAATGTTATTATTATTTGAATTCCGTGTGTGTAGATCACTTGGTTTACGGACGGCTGTTTCCGCCCGCACAGAATCCTCTGACTTATCCTCCTTTTCATTGAAGTGAAAGTTCGTGCAGTCCCGTACAAACAGCGCGCAAGGTTAATTAGGCAACTCAGCCCCCCGAGCGAAGTTACTCTTATAAATAAAGGTTTTTTCTGTTCGTTAGCAGAAGAAGCAGAAAGTCCGGCCGTGATGCGAATATCCGATACGGATGGGGTATTCTCCACCCCCCTCTCGAACGGCCTTCGCTTATTGATTGACTTTCAAGGGTTTAAGTATGAGGGCTTTCTAGATAGTTTTATTCAGAGGGAAGTAAATGAAAGGAGGTTAAAAGAAGAATCTTTCCATCGGATGATAGATGTTTTGTGGATTAAAATCGGGATTTTACCGCGCACTACGGTAAAATTCCGTGAGTTTTGTTCTCGGAATATCTGTGAACTATATACCTATAGCCGCCTTACTGACTGACACTGGAGGGTTATATTTGTACTGCATATGTATGTATGTATTTGCATGCCAATTTGGGTTTCAAATGAGTGAATGAAATGATTATGATTGAATAAATTATGTTTATTTTAATTATTCAAAACTTCTCTGTATACTATATTAGATGTAATGTTATTATTTGGTACCAAAATATATTTTCTTTCGGGAGTTCCAACCCGAGATACGGTCGTGGTTCCATACCTCTGTCGCATTATCTCTTTAACCATTTATGCAGTAAAAGGGAAAAGTCTTTTGTTTTAAACACTTGAGACGATAAATTACTTATTTTGATAAGAATTCATATTGTTGATAATATGATCAATAAACAAGACCTAACGATTTATATTATTTTTTTAATATAAAAAACTACTTTTTGTGATTTAAATATAAAGTTAGACATATGCTGTCACTAACTTTTTTGTAGGCTTTATCAAGCTCTACAACTTTTCTCTAGAACTCAATCATATATCTCTCATCGTTAAGGCGGCGTTCGTTAGAAACGTTTTCATTCGACCGTTTTTTCTCCGACTTACCTTGCAAATCCGACTACCACGAAAAAGTATTTTCATTTTTCAGATTAATATATAGCCTGTGACACTCACAAATAACGTGGCTTTCTATTGGTAAAAGAGTTTTCAAAATCGGTTCAGTAGGTCCAGAGATTACTCCCTACAACCTGACAAACTCACAAACTTTAGCTCTTTATAATATTATTATAGATTATTATTAGATAGTATTAAGGTACACGAGGGAGATTCCCTCGGCAAACTATCATTATCTCACTCGAGTAGAACATTCTCATTCTTCTGCCCTCTAAGTCGACGCAGTGGAGGAGTTTAGGAACTTAAAAAGTTGCTCGAGCACTCCTCAATTTAAACTTGTATCCCCCGGAGAATATCGACGAAAAGGCGACGTACGGTAGGCTGCCTATGCTCGTTATTTAAGGAACGAATCACCGCTTTAAGGTTTCATTAAATCTGCCTTTAATGAACGCGAGGCAGTATTTTACGTTTATCCGACAGTCACATTACAGACGTTCCGTTTCCGCGTGTAAGCATTTGTGTGTTAGCATCTTCTGCATCAAACGGTATTAATCTCATCAAAATCGGCACAGATCGTTATAGACTATTATATGAATAAATTTGACTGTCTAAGACTATATATCAAAAACTATTATGGCGAGTCATGTATAGTCAACAAGTATAGTCATGCTTCTTGCAAGCTATGTGGGGAAAAGGGGGGCATTTTATTTTATTTGTTGTGTGGGGCTTTTCTAAGGTCTTTATGAGCCTTGTAACACTGCGACCATTGCTGATCTCTTGTGTTCGCCACCTACTATAGTTCTGCGCTAAGCCTCGTGTCATTTAAGAACCGCAACAGGCTTTTGGCGCCAGATTGTTCTACCTCCTCAGGTTGGAGGTCATGACCACCCAAGGGGATGTATCTTTTACGCATCAGCAGGCCACACTCGCGCATGAGGTGCAGGGGAGTTTCCTCATGAGGTGCAGGGGAGAATCTGCACATTTTTGTGTCTCGGAGCCTGAGGTTGTACATGTGTTTGTTGAGGCCACAATGCCCCGTGAGCGCCCTCACCAGTGTGCGTAGAGTGTTCCTATTTAGCGATAAAGCCTCACGGGCCGTCTTAGGGTCGTAAGCCTTAATTAGCGCTTTGGATTGATTCAACCCTGGCGTGTTGTTCCAGTAGTTGACGGATTGTTCTAAACATATTTGTTTGAGCATTAGGTTTGCAAGGCTTTTTGGTATGCCACAGCGAGGTTTAGGGCCGTATAACTTTCCCTTTGCTCCCGTCTTAGCAAGTTCGTCGGTTTTTCATTTCCCTCGATTCCTGCATGGCCGGGAAAGAGGGGCATACTGGGGTATTAGGGGCATAGCGGGGAATGCCTCATGCGGCTCGAACGAAACGCTGCGCAGTGTCAAATGGCTAGCTTTGATTGGTCGTCAATCTGCTCGTGACCTTCACGAGCAACCCACGCCATTTCGACAGCCGTTTATGCTATATTAGTAAAAGTCCCAAAATCGGTGTTTTAATTAACATAAAAAAGCGTGAAATTAAACAGCAATTGTTTCTCAAACCTAATAACATATTGTCATGGCTATTTTTTCGTTTGGTAACAGTTGCCTTTAAGACTTCTTAATTATACATACAGGATTGGTTGTGAAAAAGGTAAGATGGCGCCAGTTTGTGTTCGCTTTTGAAAAAACCGCTGGTGCATACCTCTTCAACCCCACATACGGGGCATAGTGGGGCAAACGCCATTTTACATTATATATTTTTTATATATAAGTAATGCAAATACTAAAAATAACAGTAAACAATTTCAGCGTAGGAATTATGCATAAAAATACTTACAAAATTGAATCAAAAGCAGAAAAAAGAATACATCGTATAGTCTAGTGGCAACGTCACCTAACTAGGCCGGGACCTGTTCTAAGGTAAACATTTATTTTTGAATGTGCTTGCAACAATACCGTGTTTATAAAAATGGCATATATTTCATGTATGCATAAAATAATATAATTGCAAAACCATATTGAACCGTAAACTGCAATACTCGGAGTTCACGGAAACAAAATTTCCTTATTCCTCGAGTGCAAACAACATTTGCACAAAGACAAGCTTTCTTCCTTGGGCCCAGGTTATATAATGACATAGAAGAGAAATGGAAACACCTAGAGAACATTTAACAGTCTAAATATTATATAAATAAATGGTTATTTGAATTAGGGAGGTCTAAATCCGAAAACTTGTATTGTATAGCGTATATTATATAATGTTAATATCGTATACATATACATAAAGTATTATGCATATAATCATAATACATCGTATGGTATTTCTTATTTTTCCCAATATTTTTATAATCGTATTTATATAATTTTATTCTAATATAAATATATTTATACCATAATATATTTATTATTTATTATAATCGAATTTAGGTATCTATGTACTTCCCATATTATTAAATAAATATGATTAGGTATATACATTGTAATATTTATACAGATTGTTATATTCTATTATATATAAAATTTTTATTAGGTACATTTACTATTTCTAAAAATAAAACGTTAGTCAATTTAGTTCTTTATTAAATTAAATCGCATATTTTTATTGTTTACTCTGACCCGCCTAGATACAGGACATTACAGTCCTAGTTAGGTGGGCACTGACCATTTGCTACATTTGCGTGTTAATTTTTTCCGAGTTACTTTATAACATTGGTAATAATGTGGCTATATGTATTAAAAAAAATGAATAAAGTACTAAATAAATAAAATATTAAAAATGACTAAATACTTAAATTAAATAATTAAATTAAAGTTAGAAGTGGAAAATCAAAATGTCAGCAAATAAATTCAAATCAGAAAAAAAAACAAAACAATTTAACCCCTCAAATGAATGGCGATTAGCTCGGGTTGCCTACGGCAAAATGTTTATAAATTTATATTTACATTTACATTTACATAGAGCGGGGTTTACTATAGAGCTATAGCATTACTATAGAGCGGATTACTATAAAGCGGCGCACATTTACATTTATATTTACATTTATATAAATTTATATACATTTTGTATACATTTTGCCAAGGCATCCCTTAAGGGACGCCTCACATTTGAGGGGTTAAAATAGTAAAAATTAGAATAAGAGTTTAAACAAAATAGTCCTGCATTTTACTTATAACTAAGATAAGATAGTGTTAAAACTAAAACAAAAACGGATTATGTATTCACATCTCGTAGATTTCTTATCGTAATCGTAAAAAATATATCCATAGTCATTATTAGCCATGCGTTAAACCATTATGTTGGGCTAAAATTTGTAGTTCAACCCTTCGAGTAGCGGCATAATTTCATGGCAGATCGCGGCAATTTATTGGAATTTCTTGCAATATCGCCGCGCTCGACAAAAAGTGATAACTATGGAACTACTATAGAAATCATAAAAAGAATAACTTTGCAATGATCGCATTGAAATTTCGTATATAGAATATTGAAATCTCATTTTGTAAAACAATTAGATAATTATGAATAAATATGAGAAAGTCGAAAAAGTGAAAAAAAAACTCGGCATTTCTAAATTGTACTTGTCTTACGGTAAAATACGGAACCCTATTTAGAAATTGTAAATACTATCGTGTGATCTTTATTAGATTCTCTATCAAAGATAATATTTCGTTTTGCTTATTTACATACAAAAATATTTAGATATTAGCTCATAAAAACCAATAAAAATTTTGATGATTTCTCGAAAAAAAAACATATCCGCGAAATTATTCTAGCGGCCGTCTATGTATCTATGGTAATAATGAGATATTTGGTATGGATTTTAAGATGCGTTCGAATTAGAAAATAATATTACTATGCGCTCCGGGAGCAAACCGCCAATATTGGTCGTTACGTAGTCAACGGTGTTCTGATGTGCAACCAAATTTGGTCGTTACGTAGCCGAAGGGTTTCATAATCTGTTATCTTATAGGTACGTTTGAGTTTTAAGTACCCCACTATTGCCCCTTCTTCCCTACTTACTGACACTATATTTAGAACATACGAGGGGTGGAGGGGGAATTACAACAGGCGAAACCGTCACCCAGGAAGGTTTATCATCCACTCCATGGAAGATGCTATTCTAACTCCCATGGGGTGGACGTAAAAGACTTTTTAGCCACAGTCCAGCTACGCCAATGGACCGTACGAGTCCAAAGCCTTACCGTAAGGTACAGGGAAAAGGACCCAACGGGTCCACCTCGCGCCTTTACTACCAATTTTGAACGGATTTCCCCATTATCCAGTCTGGTCACAGATTCGAGGTCGCTTGAGCGTCACTTATTTATCGTCTTATGGCCTTATATAATACTAGGTTCCAACATGTAGATATTAATTTATATAATAAATCTGCTTTTTTAATAGAATTATATAGAACAATAGAAAATGAGCACAGAGTTTAATTTAATTTAATATTAATTTTTTGTAAACTTATGTAAACGATTCCAGAGCAAATGAAATAAGATTCTGTAATAAGATTCCAGAGCAAATGAAAAGCCTTGGAGAGGACCAATTTAAAAGATGCCTAATTATACATAATTTGGAAAGAAACCCAATTTATGGTATAAGGGAGTTTGAAAATTCGTTTATTTTCCATGTTGATGATTAATGAAATGGGTAAAGTTTTAAACATAATGGTATTATGATAGCTGACATTCTAATTTTCATGTAATTTATTATACATCTATTTTTAAAAAAATACGAAGGCATATTGCTGGATTGACAATAAAATATATATTTTTTTTATTATTCTACATTATATTTGCATTTCTATTTTAATATATTATTCTCCCTGACTCTTATCACATTAGTATTATTTGATTATTTGTATGTAGGTATTATTAAATATAATATTACAGCCATGACAACTATTACGATAGTTATGTTTTTAATAATTAAATTTTTAGCATTTAATTTTGTGACACATCCAAGTGTAGGAATGTCTATCTACTGGAGTAGTTGATTGTTTTGTATTGTATTGTATGTATGTATTTATTTTCTGTATTAATTTTATACGTAGGTACATATTTTATTGATGTATGTATTTGTGTATGTATGTTCATGTATGTATGTATAAGTACAAGCCATTTCCCTTCAATCCCTACTCCTCCCAATCCTCCACTTTTAGATAAAATTAATTAAAATTGCTAATCATTTATTGTGAAACGTTGAAAAAAAAAATAAACGGCCTTACATTCATTGTTACCATCACCTATGTAAAATTGTTTAAAGCATCGCTGTATATTTTCTTGAGAAATAAATAAATAAATAAATAAACCCGCTCGCGCAAATTGCTCAATTTAGAAAACCGCCCTCTAAATAAAAAAATCTCCACTTGAGCCCTTTTCGATTCGAGCGGCCTGGGCCCGTAGGCGAGTGACCCGTGCGGGTTGATGTCCGCCCGAGAAGAATAACGACCGAAGAGACAATGATGTGACTAAAGCGGACTCATTTGCATCCGTCAGGAAATTGCTACCGCCGCCTGTATACATCAAATAAAGGTAGCAATTAGTATTGTCTACGTTTTATTATTTTCTTTCTGGACAAAGAATTACCCGATGAACTCTGAGGTGTCAGGAAAAAATATTACATTTTTAAATGTGTTTTTTTTTATGTACGCCAACGATATTAAAATTTATTTAAAAATTTCAATCCATCTGTTTGCAGTAAAATATTAAATGTCCTTAATTACACGACTGCCCAACAAAAAAGGATTGTAATGTGTTCCGGGTTTTACATCACCTACATGGCTCTATGTCAAAGCCTAATGATTTATAGAATTATAGGATGGGGTGCTTACACGAAACAGGCCCTGGACATACTAATAAAGACGCAAAAACTGATGCTACGGATATTATAAATAGGATAGAAAACGAAAACGAATTTCACGCGGAAATTCGTTTTCTATCCTATTTATAATGTCTAACAACCGCGATAGTCTTCGATTTTATATGATGCTACGGATAATTTATAGGAAGCCTAATGACTACCAGTCAGAGCGTCTTTTCAAAGAGTCTAAAGTCCTGGACGTCAAGCAATTGCTTCTAAAATATGTCTTAATATTTTTTCATAAATATAAAGATAGGCATGATCAAAGTGAGCAAAACTGCAATACTCCGAGTTCACGAAAACAAAATTTCCTTATTCATCGAGTGCAAACAACATTTGCACAAAGACAAGCTTTTTTCCTTGGGCCCAGGTTATATAATGACATAAAAGAGAAATGGAAACACCTAAAGAACATTCAACAGTTTATATATAATTTAAATAAATGGTTATTTGAATTAGGGAGGTCTAAATCCGAAAACTTGTCATGTAAAACGTATATATAATGGTTGATTTTAAAGCTAATATTATATACATATACATAAAGTATTATGCATATAATCTTCTTATTTTTTTGCAATATTTTTATAATCGTATTTAAATATAATTGTATTCTAATATAAATATGTTTATACCATAATATGTTTATTATTTATTATAATCGAATATAGGTATCTATGTACTTACCATATTATTACATAAATATGATTATATACATTGTAATATTTAAACAGATTGTTATATTATATTATATATTAAATTGTAATTAGGTGCATTTACTATTTCTAAAAATAAAACGTTATTCAATTTAGTTCTTTATAAATTAAATCGCTAATTTAAATTGGTTACTCTGACAAGCCTAGATACAGGATAGAAGAGTCCTAGTTAGGTGGGCACTGACCATTTGCTACATTTGCGTGTTAAATTTTTCCGAGTTACTTTATATCATTGGTAATAATGTGGCTATATGTATAAAAAATTATGAATAAAGTACTAAATAAATACTAAATAAATCTATGTATGTTTTCCGTTTCTTTATTCCACCATAACATCTAAATGTTTAAACGGATTTAAAGGTGTGCGGACCTTAACTGTGCAAATATCATCTAGTTGTCTAAATGTCCAAATGTCAATAAATTAACATAAATATATTGTGATTAGTGTCAAATAATAGGTCTAATTAAGTACATTCCGGTAATATACATCTATATATTTATATGGATATTCCAAATTTAAATTTATAGTGACAGCATATTTTAAAAAAAATCTCAACAATAAATATTAAATATAAGTATTAAATGTAGTAAATAAAGTGCAATTATGCAGTCTAGATTAACCTGCGGTTGACACAGGACGCGTCCCGAATGTACTCGATCGCCGTTTGCATATCGGTCTAATTATAATGGGAAGCAAAAGTATATAGCGAAAGACCGAGTCAATGGCGGGTATGACCATTCCCAACTCAGCAAACGGGTGAAGAGGTCTCAGCGGCCTAAGGTCCTAAATAGACCTAAAATGTCTGGTGCAGAAGGCAACGGGAGACCACTGCACTATATATCCCTAGTAGTTAGCAATGGAAAAGTCAAAAATAGCCTTGGCCCCGAGTGCCCGGCGGCCCTTTAATGGGTTAGGGGTGCTAGGAATCCCCGGGTGGAAAACTGGACCGGGATCACCAGTAC
The DNA here is from genome assembly GCA_944548615.1 of Micropterix aruncella. NCBI lineage: Eukaryota > Metazoa > Arthropoda > Insecta > Lepidoptera > Micropterigidae > Micropterix > Micropterix aruncella. The sequence continues at coordinate 5,097,710 of OX155978.1, forward strand.
GGAACAGCTTTTCCGGTTGGCGCAAGACCGACAGAAGTATGCAGAGCTAACGGAAAACCTCTAGTAATGGAGAGGCACTTTGAGAAGAAGAAGATGTGGATAAATATATATATATATATATATATATATATATATATATATATATATATATATATATATATATATATATATATATATATATATATATATATATATATATATATATATATATATATATATATATATATATATATATATATATATATATATATATATATATATATATATATATATATATATATATATATATATATATATATATATATATATATATATATATATATATATATATATATATATATATATATATATATATATATATATATATATATATATATATATATATATATATATATATATATATATATATATATATATATACCGTGAATATATGAATAATGAATAAATACATAGTGATTTCTTCTCGCACTCCTTCTCTGTACGTGAAGCCCGTCTCTGGAATGCTTTACCCACGCGTATAAGGATAGCACCCAGTTTGTTTTGATTCAAACGCAGGCTCAAAGAACACTTGAACCCACGCTCATAAACTTTTCCTTATTTTCCCCTATTTTTTTCTTCCTATTGCGTCCCCTGCGTCATTGTAGGTTTATTGTTTATTTTTTCTTAAATTTAGTGTTTTGTTTTCCTGCTGAATTTAAATGTTTAAAATTTAATTTATTAGTTCATTTTACCGCATAACATGTCATTCCACTATGTTAAGGTTAGCTGTAAGATATTGCTTTTAGGCAATAAGTTCGCCTTTTTGTTTAAGCAAATAAAGCGTTTAATTATTATAAACCATATTTGCTTCATTAAAATAATTACAAGTAAAGTACTACAAATGATTCCAGAAGCTAACGGAAAAGCGGGTACCTCAATGAAATATATATTTTTGAATAGCAAACCTTCAAGATAATGGTTGATTATGGGCAAAAATCGCTCAATACATGGGAATGGGGTCAAATCGCTCTCATCAATTTTGTTTACACTAATAAACACTAAATTACATCAAGCGACCAGAAATGGTACTAATGTAAAAAGATAGTTCGAAAGAGTACATACAAATGAGTATAGAGGGCGTTAAATTTTATATAATTATTTGAGGTTTCAATCAAATATCATTAAGATAATGAAAGATACATTGCATCAATGTATCAAATATAAAGAAGATATTTAATAAAAATAAGTCTTATTTTGTTGTTATGTTCAATACTTTACTCGTCCTCTCTACCTTGTTATAAATACAATAGTTTACTTCCTGTAACGGCAGTCGTGTTTTTTGTTATTTTTTGCTATATTTACTTGTTCTAAATTTTGCATTGGGGCCTGCCTTTTATTTTACGCCAAACTTTTTTGTAAACATTTTTTTCCGAAAATTTGTAATAAAAGTTCCTTAGTTCCTCGTACTGATTCACCCACAACAAGGATGTCAATAATTAAAAATTCATCTGTATACGTAATCCTTGTTGAATACGACCCTACGGCGGCCCGTGAGGCCTTATCGCTATATAGGAAGAATCTACGCATACTGGTTAGGGCGCTCGCGGGGCATTGTGGCCTCAACAAACATATGTACAACCTCAAGCTCCGAGACACAAAAATGTGCAGGTTCTGCCAAGGGGCAGAGGAAACTCCCCTGCACCTTATGTGCGAGTGTGGCCCGCTGATGCGTAAAAGATACATCCACTTGGGTGGTCATTACCTCCAACCTGAGGAGGTAAAACAATCTGGCGCCAAAAGCATGTTGCTGTTCTTAAATGATACGAGGCTTAGCGCAGAACTATAGTAGGTGGCGAACGCAATAGATCAGCAATGGTCGCAGTGTTACAAGGCTCATAAAGACCTTAGAAAAGCTCCACACAACAAATTTAAAAAATAAATCCTTGTTGAAACGTACGTATTTCCGTGTATTACATCGTTATATTTTTCTCAGTGTGAGTACCGAATAGAATAATATTAAATCAGTCTTTGAAAGTAAATAAAAGCCGCTGCAAGAATATGTATACGTTGAACGAATGGTACTTAATGATTTGCAAAGGCATGGCCGATACGGGCTTTCGAGCGAATACTGCCACAATGACCGGATATAGGCCCATCGCCTGCCCTACCACAGGATGCGATTAGCCCGTGAAATGAGATCGACGCTTTTAAGCGCGGACATTTTCCAGTAAAATCCAACAATCCAAAATCCAACAAGTCGAAAGTGTTAAAAAATATCTTTTCTTTTTTCGCAGCTCCCCCCACGATGGTGGAGATCATAGGACATCGACACAATTCGTTGGTGGAGGTACAAAACGACCAGGAGCTGACGCTGACGTGTCAGGCGCTGAGCGCGAAACCAGTCGCCAAAATCGTGTGGTCTAGAAATAAAGGCATTTTAAAACCAGGTAAGTGAGAGTGAGTGAGTTAACTTACCCGTCAGGCAAAGTATTGTGAACGCACTTATGTGAGTTTGTGTGTATTCCTCCACGATAGCGCCCAAACGCTTTATCCGATTGAGCTGAAATTTGGCATGCAGGCATCATTCATTGAAAAGATTGTAGTTTCCCCAAATCATACTACTAATGCCCTCTCTTACATTGAATATTGTAATGATGACAACATTATCATGATGTCTACAATATTTTCTCTTTTAATGACGATGTTATATTTTTACAT
>OX155978.1:5100606-5300606 GCA_944548615.1 Micropterix aruncella
GTTCGCCCGTTGTAGTTGACAACTCTATTTCGTTCCTTCAGCTATCTCTATTCATATGATTCATTGGTTTTTAAACTTCCAATTTCGTATTTATAACATTTTCATGCCGATCGGTTAAACGCTATATAACTTGATGTGCTGCAGCGCCCTCTAGTAGCGAGTTACAACGAAGTGGATAGCGCGAAAATATTATCCGTGCTCAAATACCTAATATACCAATTTTCATGGCGATCGGTGAATGATCGGTCGTAGACACACACACACACACACCCACACACACACACACACACACACACACACACACACACACACGCACACATATTCCGACACACACACACAGACAGACTTCAGTCCAGAAATGATCTTAATCGATTCGGAGGTGTAAAAATGTATATATCCGTCATTTATATCGTAAAAAAAATTGCGTGCTCACAATGCTTTATCTCCTCGTCGGTTGGTAGACCGGTAAAATGAAAGAAACTGTATAAGAACGTGATGTGTTTTAGTTTTTTCAGAACATTAGAATATCCAAAAGTCAACATCAAAAATATGTCTAGTAGTTTTTACGTTATGGAGGAACAATCGAAAAGATGAAATAAAAATCAGTGTTTTGGCTTACATAATCTATCAAATCTTCTCTGTAAATAATCAGGTTGCATGGTAGATAACATTTGCATGGTAGATCACTGTGTACCATGGTGAATATGTACGGTCGGAACAGAGACAAAAGTGAGAACTGGGGTCCCAACTGGCTCGGTGTTTGGACCTGTCGGGTACATAATGCACGTCAACAGTATGACAAATGTTGTGAAAGACTACATGCTATATGTATGCTGATGATACGTGTATGATGTACGCGGATAGGGATATGGATAATATTCAAAATAAAATCCAGAATGATTTTGAAAATGTGTTAAAATGGTCCCACGACAACGGCATAATACTAAATACATATAAGCAAAACAAAATGTATGCTTGTACATTCACCGTATATCCAAAAACCAAGGAATAGCATTAATATAACTGGTCACTCATATGAATGTCTGCATAATTTTAAAATAAATTGTACTGACTGTAAAAAAAATGAATTTATAAAAGAGTATAAATATCTGGGTCTAACGATAGATTGTAATATGAATTGGGGCTTGCACGTGAATAATATATATAATAAATTGAGATGGATGCTATATAAGTTCAATCACCTTCAGTATCTTGTAGTTAAACCAACATTACGCTTAGTATATCATGCCCTCGCTGATGCAGTACTGAGCTATGCTCTCACTTCATTTGGTCGTACTTTTCGCACATATATAGATAAAATATTTAATTTGCAACGTAGAATAATAAAACTTTTAGTAAATAAAAATTTGTTAACACAATGTAAAAAGAACTATAACTTGTTGTTTAAGCGATGCGATATATTACCTATACATGAACAAATTACATACTTACTAGCAATGGAGCATTTTAGGAATTCAGAATTTAAAATACCAATACAGTACAATAGGAATGTTAGAGAAAAAGTCCGTAAAAGATTTGAAGAACCAAGAGCGAACAACTACTATGGTGAAAGGACGTTAAAGTACCTCATTCCAAGAATCTTTAATACTATTGTATCTGAGGAAGACTGTGTAAGCGTGAGCAAACAGATGTTTAAAAAGAGATTAAAAAGCTACCTGTTGGACGTTTATAGTGAAATTAGTGGTCATAAGTAAATTTGTTATACGTTTCTATAATTTATGGTTGTAGTAATACTGGCCTAATTTAAGCCTGTAGTAAGACCAGTAGTAATACTGCTGTGCATTGTTTTTTATATTATTAATGTCTTTTTGTATCACAAAATTAGAAGTGTAAGACTAGAAAAATAAGAGTTTGTCTCGCCAACAAACTGTCTACCAGTTTGGCGAGATTTTAATATTAAAAAAAATATTTTTTTCTCTGAAAAAAAAAAAAAAAAAGTACGGTTTTATTATACGAGTATGTATGGATGAAGTGGTAGAAAATATATCAGATGGTAATCGTTTATATCTAAAGGTGAACCGAGTTAAAGGTATTCTCTGACCCGTGAGGTTAACAGGTGAATGGGGGACTTTCCGCGGCGAAAAGGTCGCATTTAAGAATGCTATTATCGGCGCAGGGTTTCTTCAAAAGGGTGGGTTACGAAAGGGAGAAAATACCAAACATTTATAGGCAACGGAAAAAGCAATCCTAACCGAGAAAGTACACATAAAAAACTCTGCGGTAAGTTTGATTGTATGTTAAACAGCGGACTTGTGATGGTTAGGCAAGCGTATTTATTTCTGCTTCGGGATTCAAACTACGTCGGAATGATATGCTACAACAAGCTACCCCTAGTAGTAGTAGTAGTAGTAGTAGTAGTAAACGGAGTGGGGGGCTTGTTTCCAGCCCTTGATGTCACCTGGATCTATAGGATCTTTTAATAATAATAATAATAATAAACTCTTTATTTGCACTTAAAAAGTATACAAAAAAGGCGAGCTTATTGCCACATGGCAATGTCTTACAGCTAACCTAAACATAGTGGTACATGCGCGCATTGTGAAAATAAAGATTATTACATAACATACAGACAAGTGGAAGAATTTAAGACTAATAGTGCCCGAGGAGAGGAAATTGGGGGAGGAACAGGAGAGAAAGGGAAGAACTGGTTACTTCTTAGAAAGGTAGTAATCCTTAAGGTGAGTCTTAAACGATGGTAAAGAAGGCGAGTTTCGTATATTTGCTGGGAGATCGTTCCAGAGTCTTGCACCATGGACACAGAAAGAATAGGAATAGAAATCACTATTATGACTCGGAATTTTTAATAAACTGTCAGAGGCTGACCGAAGTACGAGACCGTGGGAACTTAGTGGTTCAAAAAGCTCCTGGAGATAGGATGGTGTTAGTTGGGTGAGTACACGATATAGGAGAGCCAGTATATGAGCATTTCTTCTTTGGCGTATTGGCAACCACTTTAACTGTGCCCTATAGTCGGACACGTGATCATACTTACGTAGACCGAAGATGAATCGTATGCATACATTTTGCAAACGTTCAAGTTTGTTGAGCAGTTCCTCTGATAAATCTTTTGTATTTACCAACTTTGTGGTTTAGCCAGTGGTCTGCTCGTAGCCCGGTACTGTTTACCAGTCCATGCAGATCACTGGAGGTACCCCTAAATATTAAAAAAATCGGTTGTGTCACCCCAAGACTTTCCCGCCAAGTATTTCAGTATTCAGTATTCAATTTATTCATTCAAAATATACAATAAAAGCATGAATAATCAATTAACCCTTCTAGTAGCGGCATATTTTCATGGCCGATCGTGGCAATTTATTGGAATTTCTTGCAATGTCGCCGCGATCGATAAAAAGTACTATAACTATGGAACTACTATAGCAATCATAAAAAGAATAGCTTTGCAATGATCGCATTGAAATTTCGTATATAGAATATTGAAATCTCATTTTGGAAAACAATTAGATAATTATTTAAAAATATGAGAAAATCTAAAAAGTGAAAAAAACTCGGCTTTTCTAACTTGTACTTGTCTTACGGAAAAATAGATAGTGGATCGTGCTCAGCTTTTTATACTAGTTTAAAAAAAAACAATTAATAATAATTTCTCCAAAAATTGAAGACATTATTTCAAAAATAGCAGATGTCCATTTTTTTGTGAAATGACATTTTAATGCAGTTCGGTAGATGTCTATATTGCGCACATTTTTTGCCTAATTCATTATTGCATAAATGCAACATATCCTGCGTTATAAGCTAGACAAGTTTGTTTGATTCCGTCATAACCTCACTATCAGTACTGCAAAACTTAATGATTTAAAGAAACTTTATCCTTTCATAAAACCAGAGAGTAAAGTATTTTTCGACTCTATCCGTGTCTGCCGAGGCTCAACAGTCTGACATTGATGAATCTGATAATAGTAGCTGCGACGACACAAGGCTTTAAATGCAATTGCGTAGTATTAATGTAATAGATTATATGCATAACACAAGTTTTCTTATAAGCTAGAATATTCATTATTAACATTATAAAAACTTAAGATTCCGATGTTCATCAATCCGGCAAAATAGCAGCACTACGAGAATGCTTGAATGTAACGAATTAGATAGTAAAGAAACGCAAAGTGTTAACTAAGTTAAGTTTTATTACAAATAAAACATGTATTTCATATTACAACTTATTTCATTAACCATTTTCGACAAAGTATTTAGTATGGGACTGATGTGATTTCTTTTGAAAAGGACACATGTCCAGCAGTGTGTCAGTTTATCATTTTTTTGTACCTTTTTATAATTGACACTACTATTGCGTGAAACAGTTGTCTATATTCTCTAGCATACCATTTAAAAAGATCAACATAAATTGTAACAATACAGAGATTTTATAAAGTTTTTTGTCTCTCCTGAACAATTTACTTTTTTGGACATCTGCTGTTTTTGAAATAATGTCTTCAATTCTCATCAAAAGTTGCTTAGTTCGTCGTACTGATTTACCCACTACAAGGATGTCACTAATTAAAAACTCATCCTGTATATGAATATTCATTTCATAAATAAAGTCTATGAGCAGTTAGCGATTTTATTATGGTGTAGGTTATAAGTCGGACACATAAATCATGTTGAAACTACGCTATACCGTTATTCATAAATCATGTTGAAACTACGCTATACGCTACTGTTATTTCCTTATTAACCGTAAGGAAAATGTTGAGGCATACAATCGAGTAATGGAGATTCAACAAAATTCCTTTTAATTCAACAAAATTACGATTGAAACATCGTTATTCCGTATAAAACCGAAATAGCAAAATGGTTATGTAAAAATCAATCCAATGTTAGTGTTATTGCATTCGATCGTACAGAATTGATATGCATTTCCTTTAATTTTATCCCATCGGAAAATATTGACACAGCCGGGAATTAAACACGGAATCTTACAATGTTAGGAGCTCTCTAGACGATCAAGCATGCTTGTTAAGCATCGCGTCGCGGGCTGGGAGGGGATCGGAAACCGCAGGAAAATGCGGTTTCCGATCCCCGCGATTTTTTAAAAATATTTACCAATAATGCTTCATTTTGTAGTTTTATACCAGGGAGTCACGTCATTAATTAATCAATTACGTCTAATTGACGTGACTCCCTGGTATAAACTACAAAATTAGGCATTTTTGGTAAAAATTTAAATAAATAATTGCATATTTTCTGCGGTTTACGATCCCTTCCCATCCAGCGACGCAATGCTTGACAAGCATGCTTAATCGTCCACTATGCGACCAGGCCGTGTCTGTAGCAATTGAATGCCGACGTCAACCGATATTAGAAACTTGCTTCCTGAGTATCTTCCGCGCTCACGATTTACCAATACTGGCAGCGCCACGATATTGTACACCTGCACAATACCGTACATTCATAATCCCGCGTCTACCCTCTATTTACATAACAACAATGTGACCGAGAAACACACCACCTCCCTTTTCCATTCGCTCAGTAAATTGTACCCTCAAAATCGTTGGCCTATTGTGGAGGCGTATCGCGCGCTGATTTTATTACCTCGTTTATTCGATACGCAGACCAAATCCTCTGGGATGCCTTTTCGCTTTTTTACTTATCCGGCCCACCAACCGAAGAGGAGGGAAAGTATTGTGAACGCGCAGATTTTTTTCGAGGTGAAGAGGGAAATATCCATTTTGAGGCCCCTGCGACGAATAAGGGGAGCTAAGGGGCCCTTGCTGAGTTGGCCACGATGACCCAATCTGTTCAGGATTGGTCACACTCACGAGTCAACTCAAATAATGAACTCTGTCCTAGAATAACTATCTAAAACTGCAATTTCTGCATTTCAAATTCTGAGGTTTTGAAGGGAGGGTGAATGGGTGGTAAGGTGTACTCACATGAGGCAAGTCTGTCCTAAACCTGCCACAGCCGGTTGCTAGTCTTGAGTCCACCGCTCAACCCCCTGAAGTGTAATATGAGATTGCTTTGGATTATTGGTCGCCATCTATAATCCGGCCTGGGAATCGATCGTATTATTAATCTATAGTATAACAACAATGGTCCCGATTCTGGTCAGTAAATTCCATTGGCAGCTCCGTATGTATTTATCTATATTGTCAGGGAGTAATGGGCCCTTGCTGAGTTGGCCACGAGGACCCATTCTGTTCAGGGTTGGTCACACTCACGGGTCAATAACCATCCGATGGCCTCCACGCATGAAGTGCGAGCCTGGGTAGGACTCTGGCCCTTAGGGTTAGTTTCTCCTAGGAATCAAACTTCTGGCGCTCCTGGACGGTCTGCGCACCGTGCGGCGCAAGCCAATCGATTGTGCTCTCCGACTAACAGTCGGAGAGCACAATCGATTGCGCACTTTGATAACAGTCCGGGGAGTCTGGAAGCAGTACTGTTTCCTATAGATGGAGCTAATGGGCCCATGATGGGTTGGCCATGAAGACCCATGTGTTCAGGGTCGGTCACACTCACGGGTCAACACCCATCCGACGGCCTCCACGCACGGGGTGCGAACCTGGGTAGGACTCTGGCCCTGGTCAGTTTCCACTGGGAATCAAACCTCTGGCGCTCCTGGACGGTCTGCGCACCGTGCGGCGCAAGCCAATCGATTGTGCACTCTGACTAACATCTTGCGGTGTCGACTAAAACGGGCGAGCCCGTCACCACAGGACGTTTTAACGATTAGTCGTTCTTTCGCCCTGCAGTGAACGTAGAAGACTTTGGACAGTACAATTCTACGTCCAGCTACGTCACAACCCGTGAGAGTCCAACGCCTTACCGCGAGTTAGCCAGGAATAAACCCGGCGGGCTCGAGATACTCGCGCCCTCACTTCCAATTGTGACCAGATTTCTCCGGTCTCTCGATTGGTTCCGAGTTCGAGGTCGCTTGCGCGGTCCTCTCCCTTACGAAGCGGTGAAACGGAGTGCACCGAATCTATCGCGGACCAAGGCGTCCTTTGCCCGACTCTGAACCGGGATCGGATGGCCAATGGTCATTTCAAGAGCAGTCGCCGTAAGGTAGACAACCACCCCCGCTCTGTAGGAAACAATACAGTTCCCAGACTCCCCCGACTGTTAGTCGGAGAGCACAATCGATTGGTTTGCGCCGCACGGTGTGCAGACCGTCGGGGGAGTCTGGAAGCTGTATTGTTTCCTATAGAGCGGGGGTGGTTGCGTACCTTACGGCGACTGCTCTTGAAATGACCATTGGCCATCCGATCCCGAGTAAGAGGCGGGCAAAGGACGCCATGGTCCGCGATAGATTCGGTATACACCGTTTCACCGCTTCGTAAGGGAGAGGACTGCGCAAGCGACCTCGAACTCGGAACCAATCGAGAGACCGGAGAAATCTGGTCACAATTGGAAGTTAGGGCGCGAGAGTCGGGCCCGCCAGGTAGCATAACTGGCTATCTCGCTGTAAGGCGTTGGTCTCTAACGGGTTGTGGCGTAGCTAGACGCTGGATTGTTTTGTCCAAAGTCTTCTACGCTCACTGCAGGTCGATAGAACGACTAATCGTTAAAACTTCCTGTGGTGACGGGCTCGCCCGTTGTAGTCGACAACCCAAGTTGTTTCCTATAGAGCGGGGGTGGTTGCTGACCTCACGGCCAGTGCTATTGAAACAATTATCGGCTACCCGATCCTGAGTGAACAACGGGGCAAAGGATGCCGTGGCCCGCGATAGATTCGGTATACACCGTTTAACCGCTTTGTAAGGGAGAGGACCGCGCAAGCGACCTCGAACTCATAACCAATCGAGAGACTGTAGTAATCTGGTCGCAATTGGAAGTAAGCCGCTGGGTAGCACTCCTGGCTATCTCGCGGTTATGGCGTTGTCCTCTTACGGGCTTGTGGCGGAGCTTAATGGTGGACTGTTTTGTCCAAGTCTTCTGCGCTCACTTCAGGGAGACAGAAAGACTCATTGTTAAGACTTCCTGAGGTGACGGGCTCGCCCGCTGTAGTTGACAACTCTAGTTGAGACGAATAAGACCTTTTTAAGATGGAAGTCTGTCTGGCTGTGTATATGTGTGTATTCTTTCACAATAGCGCCCAAACTCTTAATCCATTTGAGCTGAAATTTGGCATACCGGCTTTATTTGGTAATAGTTGAAAAGTTGAAAAGGTTGCGGTGACTTAGAGACTTGAATTTTGGTACACAGATACCTCGTTGGGTCGAAATGACATTGTGGTTGGAATATCTCATATACAAGCTACATTAATAATATTTAAATTCCGCAATACATTGTAATCAAATAGTAACGCCATCTGTTAGTGCTTGGCCGAGAAACGAACCAGAGTCGGTTGTAACGGAAACCAACCGGGTATGTCCGCCGGGCGAGAGAGCGCTCATCGATTTTATTTATGAAATTAATATTCAGATAAAATCCGTCCGCGGCTGCTTGCCGGGAAAACCTTGGGGTGATACAACCGTTTTATTTAAACCCTTCGGCTACGTAACGACCAAATTTGGTTGCACATCAGAACACCGTTGACTACTTAATGACCAATATTGGCGGCTTGCTCTTGGAGCGCACAGTAATATTATTTTCTAACTCGAACGCATCCTAAAATCCATACCAAATATCTCATTATTACCATAGATACATAGACTATTAGAATAGCTTCGCGCGTCATTTCGCGGATATTTCTGGTAAAATTCGATTATCAAAGTTTGTATGAGCTAATTATCTAATTATTTTTGTATGTAAATAAGCAAAATAAAATATTACCTTTGATAGAAAATCTAACAAACGATAGATTTTCGTTGTTACGATAGTATTTACAAATTCTAAATAGGGTTCCGTATTTTTCCGTAAGACAAGTACAAGTTAGAAACGCCGAGTTTTTTTCACTCGTTCGACTTTCTCATATTTATTCATAATTATCCAATTGTTTTACAAAATAAGATTTCAATATTATATATGCGAATTTTAATACGATCATTGCACAGTTATATTTTGTAAGATCGCTCTAGTAGTTCCATAGATATAGTACTTTTGTCGAGCGCGGCGATATTGCAAGAAATTCCAATAAATTGCCGCGGTCTGCCATGAAATTATGCCGCTACTCGAAGGGTTAACGTTCCCTTGGTTATAGGCAATATAAACAGAAAACAAAAAGGCACTGTAAACAAAACCCATATTTGATTAATTATTTTTAAAAATCGTCTCCTTGAGAGCCATTTTGAAACATATGTATATATTTAAAGTCTTGTTGTTCTTCCTCCGCGCCGCACCGACGGCCTCTTCTTTTCGTTTATTCAGTTAATGGAAATACACGGGGTGATGGCAAATACGGGCGTCCTTTCTATAAAGTTACACTATGGAGTTCTATCGCCCACAAGTAGCAGTGTTTATGGATCTTTTTGACCTGCGGACTTCCGACTTTGCTTTGTTTTCGTCCGGTTTAACTGACTTTGTATTCTCGCTGATGAAGGATGAGCTATAATCTATAGTGCCTTTGGCATTTTTAATCTATACTCACCCCTTCTTCTTCTAGAGGTGCCATTTTCTACTGAAGGTTGGAATCATTTAAGGCGACTTGTACCCTCTACACACCTGCTCTGAACAAGGATCGGGTGCTGGCCCCAAACCATTGGCGCAGATTTTTAAGCCAAGATGTTCTTCTTCTTCCCGGTTTCTTCTCGCCTTGTATCATCCCTTGGACGATCAGTTGTAATAGCTCATATTTTTGATTACGCATAATGTGCCCAAGATACTCCATCTTTCTTTTTTTTTATGGTTTTTAGAACCTCCAATGGTTAACCGGTACGTTGCAAAACTATTAAATTTCGCACTTCGTCTCCAGTAAATCCTTACATCCTCATGTAGATCCACATTTCGAATGCTTCCACCTTCTTGCACATGGCATCCGTAAGTGTCCACGCTTCCACACAGTGCAGTAGAATGGAGAACATTTTTAAACCCTCTATCGCATAAAAGTTTCTTCATTTTTGTTAAGGCGGCTCGAGCTTGTTCTACCGGCACCTTATTTAAAGGATGTTGTCTCCATGATCGTCAACATAGTAAACCAAGTATTTGTGTTAGTGGACCTTTTCTAATTTGCCCCCGGCATCTTTAATCTATAGCGCCTAGTGCTTCCGGTACGCATCTGCTTTCAATTGTGCATATTTTCAGCTCTTGGTTTTGCTCCTTTAATTGTTCATTTCTTAGGCACACCAGCATGGCCTATCCAGTGTTATTAAGTCAGCGTTTTTTAACACGCTTTTATTAGGTAGACCTGTACGTAACTATGTAATGGAATCTAAGGTAACTAATTTAAACATCTTCCAAAGATCGTAGCGTCATGAAAATTGGCAGCTGTATGTAGTTCTGATGACAATACAATAATATGGTACTGTCGAACTGATCTGATGATGGAGTCGGAAGATATGAACTGGAACTTCATGATGGAACATCGTATCATAGCTGTGTTTGGACTTGTTAGAAAAGTCTTGAAATGAACTTTGACCACGATTAGGTTTCAAGGTCTGATGATGAAGCCGAAAGATAGGCACTGGCATTCCATGATGGAATATCGTATCATAGCAATGTTTGGACTTGAAAAGCGTGTTTTTAGTGTTTTTTTACACTGTATTATTTAAAGGTTGCGATTTATTTTACTTGCTTTATTGTTTCCCAGGCGCTACGTTGGTAGGTCGTAGGATAGTGGTAGCTAACAGTTCCGTGCAGCTTGAGCCGTATGACCTGCTCGTTATTTTGGGTCTTCCATTCGTTAGCGAGGACGCATCCTCAAAGAGGGACGAACCTGTAAAGGAATATGTGGCACGGCTGTGTCGTGGACATAAGATGAAATCCTCTAGGGAAGACCTCGGGCGCTGCTGGGTGGTTTGGTGAAATATTCTTATATGTTTCCTAAGCAGAGGTGGTGGTTGTTGACAACCCGATAAAATGTTTAATGTATGCTAGACAGCACGTCGCAGAAACTGCAATTAATACAGACATTCACTCGCATCATACCCGCGGTAGCTCCCTTTTAAGCGTACCTCGAATACGACTAGCAAAAGTACAGAAAAGCTACTTGTACCTTAGCATTAAATTCTATAATCTACTCCCTACAAAATTTAAACAGATGGAGGACATATAATTAAAAAAAAACATCAAGGAGATGCTGATATTCCACCATTTCTATAATCTGGCCGAATTGAGGGCCATGATTTTTCAAATATTGTGCCCATTTAAATTACTTAAAAAAGTAGAGCCTTATTGTCTGATTATTTTATATGGTCTTATATCTGTACTTTTAGTTTGAAATGCATAACCTAGCTTTAATTTGATTATTTAACATTTTACTGACAATTTGAATATTACAAAGAATAATTTTACTACGTATCTTTTCGAATTACTAACTACTTCAAATATTAGGCTTCTATTTTGATTATTTATATTTATAGTTTGACAATCTAGTAGTTAATTCTCGACTACCTGTGTATGTTCAGTAAAGAGTAGTAACGAGACTTACTACCTAACCCAATTATTTTGACACATCCAAGAGCGGTCTTTAGCCGTCAATTGGACACGACGAAAATGTAATGTAATGTAAAAGCGCCACGGTCCGCGATAAATTGGAACTGAATTACAGCTAACATCAGGTAGAGGCCGTGCAAGCGACTTCGAATCTGTGACTAGGCGGGAGGACGTAGAAATCCGGCAAAATCGGATAGAAAAATTGTGATTTGGGATACGTAGGGTATTATTCTGACTCAAACGAAGTGGAAAACCATGTGTTCCTAAGCTAGTAAAAGCCTGTTTCAGGTTGGAAGAAGATGTAGTATTATATAGGACATTGTATAGTAGTGAAAGGATGTGCAAATTGTTCCGGTCTTGTATCCGAGCCACTGCAATTTTGCTCGGTTCTCCGAAACATGGTCATACTTCCGCAGTTTGAATACGTATTTTATGCAATCATGCTGTACGAGGGAGGGAGGGGGGGGGGCTCCCTACCCCCTCCCTCTCACCCCTCCTTCCTCAACTCCCTTTAAGTAACTGGCCGAATTTGACCGGTTTATATTTATATCTCATTTTGTACGAAAGAAACTTACTGTTGTCGGTAAGTTGGTTCGATCCACCGATATCGGTTACATATTGAAATGCAAAATGTATGGTATATTGAGCACAGGTCACATAATATGTAATCTGGGAGTAAAAGTAAAAGTATGAGTAAAACCGTCGGTTTGCTTAACCATATTCATATTCATTTTATTAATATACTGGTATACAAGTCAGATACAGATTAGCAAACATTCATACATATAAGAAAACAAACATTTTTTTTTATCGTACAGGAAAGATAAAATAAACAAAACAAAACGAAGAAAAAAACACAAGAATAATGTAAAAAGAATAAATACAAGACAAAATGCAAAGAGATCAATAAATACTTTAGCCACCAAAGCATTTTAGACTTCACTCGAGTAATATTCCTCCAGTGAGTAAAACCCCTTATCTGTAAGGCGTCTCTTAAACAAGTCAAGAGATTGCGCCTGCCTCATTAGGCAGGCGCAAGTTGAGTTTGTGGTAAACCGCTGGGCCGGCGATATAGGCTAGCCTCTCCGACTTGGATAATGCATGACTTATCGAATGTAGCATGCTACGGGATACTTCCAATATATAAATGGACGGAAGCGTCATGATGCAGAGATCTCTAAACAGAGGCCTAGCTGGCGTATCAAGCGCCACACGCGCTATTGTGCGGACTGCACGCTTCTGCATAACGAAAGCCCTCTGCCTATCGGCTGCTCGCCCCCATAACTCCGCGCGGTACGTTAGCTGTGAATGAACGTATGCAAAGTAACACATGCGCAGCGCGGATATATCGAGAAATGAAGCGATGCGATAGAGTGCATAGCACGCTCTTCCCAATTTATCATACAATGTGCATTTCTATATTATAGAAAACGGGGCTAAGAGATAGCGATGTGGTAAGTCTATGAAGGTAGTCGAGATTTTTTATCGAGTTCCACACCAGTTTTCTTGATGGTTCGAAGGTACAACTTGCGGTGTCAACTACAACGGGCGAGCCCGTCACCACAGGACGTTTTAACGATTTTCTCGTTCTATCGCCCTGCAGTGAACCTAGAAGACTTTGGACAGAAACAAATCCAACGTCCAGCTACGTCACAACCCGCAAGAAGCCAACGCCTTACCGCGAGATAGCCAGTGTTACCTGGCGGGCCGACCCTCGCGCCCTTGCTTCCAATTGTGACCAGATTTCTCCGGTCTCTTGATTGGTTCCGAGTTCGAGGTCGCTTGCGCGGTCCTCTCCCTTACGAAGCGGTGAAACGGTGTGAACTGAATCTATCGCGGACCAAGGCGTCCTTTGCCCGACTCTGAACCGGGATCGGATGGCCAATGGTCATTTCAAGAGCAGTCGCCGTAAGGTAGACAACCACCCCCGCTCTATAGGAAACAATACAGTTCCCAGACTCCCCCGATTGTTAGTCGGAGAGCACAATCGATTGGCTTGCGCCGCTCGGTGCGCAGACCGTCCAGGAGCGCCAGAGGTTTGATTCCCAGGGGAGACTGGTTGACCTAGTGTCCTACCCAGGCTCGCACCCCATGCGTGGAGGCCATCGGATGGGTGTTGACCCGTGAGTGTGACCGACCCTGAACACATGGGTCATCGTGGCCACCTCATCATGGGCCCATTAGCTCCCCATGGGCCCATGATGGTTCGAAGGTACAAGCCGGATTGCTCGCTCTTTCTTTTCCCCAATCCATAAAAAGTTCACATTTTAGCAATCTCAGATGCGCTTGTAAACGCATATAAACCCAATAACCGGTCGGGCGCTTATTCCGAAAGGGGTCGAGCGTATAAATGGCAAAGTTTCGCGCTTGCCGTGGATATAAGCAATCGCCCGATTCGCCCTCTTTACGATGTCTATTTTGTATGGCAAATGAAATTCGCGCGAGTCTACGCTCGTAAAGGGGATGGAAGGGTGGGTTTTTTTATGACAACGGCGGGCCTATGAAAAATGGGCAATCAAATTATTGGACAACGATATCGGACGAGGGAACATGCGGCGAACACGCTAACATGTAGATATTTTAAATCAAATTCAAATTTATTTATTAAATTTATATAAGGTACATTTATTGCAATTACAAAGCCATCCTAACTAGGCCTCGCCTGTACCACATTATACCAGACAGTAGCTTCTCTTAGAACAAAATTGAAATCAAAGCGAAGTCGTAAATTAGAGCACGCATAATATTTTCGGCTATTAACTTTATTGTAAGAGTGTACCAAATCAAGAGTGAATAAAAGCCAACAATATCACCTTAATATGGATACTCGGCCATCAAGGCATACCCGGCAACGAATAGCCCGACAAACTGGTAAAATTGGGCACACTGAAATGCCCGGTGGAGCCAGTTGTTGGCTTGGAGCAATAACATCGGGCATCCTGGAAACAGAGACAAGGATGTCGTAAGGAAAAAGCCATGATGGAGCAACCACTTCCAAAGAAAACCAAGGCCCTACTTGACATGAGCAAGAAGAACCTTAAAACCACTATCAGTCTCCTCACCAGACGCACGACCCTTAGAGCACATCTATTTAACCTTGGCTTGACCGAGGGCGAGGACTGCCGAATATGTGGCGAAGAACTTGAAGACAGCATACACATCGTTGGTCGCTGCCCAGGCCTCGCCGCAAAAAGACACAGGCTTTCTCGAACCAAACGATTTGCCCAACTTAAAGGTTGGTGATCTACATGGACTGGTAAGCAGTACCGGGCTACTAGCAGACCACCGACCCAACCACAAAGTGGGTAGTTACAAAAAATCCTATAGATCCAGGTGAAATCAAGGGCTGGAAACAAGCCCCCCACTCCGTCTACTACTACTACTACTACTACTACTATCTTTATTATAACTCGCCACCAGATAACGCTGCAGCACATCAAATTATATACCGCTTAACCGATCACATTGAAAATTGGTAGACATAGACATTTGGGCACGCATAATATTTTCGCGTTATTCATTTTATTGTAACTCGCCACTAAGTGGCGCTGCAGTACATCAACTTACTTCGCCATTAAAATTGGTATACATAGGTATTTGAACTTGGATAGAACACGGGCAACGCCGGGTACCATATATGATCAATGCTATAACCCTCGAAAAATGTCTGTTTTGCAGCAATTAAACCAAGCAAAGCCAATTTCTCCGAGGACTCTAATTCTCGAGTCTCTCGAGGGCTTAAATTATGATTCACTTGGTTTGTTTCGTATGTCCTAAGGCTGGATTACGAGTAAGTAATTTCGCGCGGTTTCCGCCCGCCGGAATGGTCATATCGAGGGGGCTGTCAGACCCCACTACTCGTGGGGGGGGGGTCGATGGGGGGGGCGAACGCCCGTCGACACGACAAACATTTTATTTCCGACATTCTTCCGTCGCACGCACGGCATCTTACCGGACGGAGACAACGGCGAAAAATAGATATATAAGGCGCCTCTCACCTCTCAAGGATTTTACGCGAGCACTTACACTTTTACGCAATAAAAGCCTCAAGCAGACTTCCGAGAGATATCCTCTGTTGTGATTGTGATCGAGCACTTTTAACCCATGTATGCCGGTAGCAAGTAAGTGATTTTCATATGGAGGGTTTCGGCAAGAACAATTAATGTCAGCTTTTATAAAATTGTGGTATTTTCTTTTTATTTATTTATCTAAAATATTACCTTTTAGTCAGGGTTTGTTTGACTAAGAAAACAATATAGGTATTGTGGTAAACCAACTATGGTCGAAATTCCGTAAAAAAATGCATTTTACGTATATTTATACCTTATTAAAAAAGCATATCATCTTAAGGCGACATGAGACCTCAGAAGAATACCCGAATCGGGTGGACACGCGAAGAAATAGGCAGGTCAATTTACCAATAAAAATCCAGCGTTGACGAAGCGTCAAGCATAGATTCCGACATCAGGTTAAAGGCAATGAGCAACTTTTTTGAGCCTAAATTGTAAATTGGTTCCTTATCGAGGCATTCGCTTAGAAACCTTTTCAAATTATTTGTCATAGTTTTCCAAAAATTCATAAAACTAAAGTTCTTCTGATATGGTCGTTACCATGTGTCATTTCACTTTAAAATAATCGGCTATGACACCCCAAGACCTTCCCAAGACACGCTAAGACTTGAGAGACCGCCTCAAGAAGTCTCACAGATAAGGCGTTTTACTCACTGAAGGTATATTACTCATGTGATGACTAAAATCTAATTGTGTTAATACTTTTCTTTGTAATGTGTTTCATTATCTCGTTGTGTATTCTTGTATTTTCTCTTTTGTAATTTCGTTAATTTTCTTTCGTTTTTTCTTGAAATTTCGTGCGTATTCCGACTTCAAAAAACCGACTTCAAAAAAACCGTAACCGACTTCAAAAAAAGGAGGAGGTTATCAATTCGGTTGCATTTTTTAAAAATGTCTGTTACCTCAGAACTCCGTCATTTATGAACTGATTTGGATTTTTTTTATTTGAAAGGATATTTATTTATTTATTTTATTTATTTATTTATTCGTTACATAAAAATTCAAACGCAATAGCACAAAAAAATGTACAATCCAGAAAATACCGCTATATGCTTCTAAATTTAGGCATACATCTGTCTGTGCCCAGGCCAAATTGTGCATAAATTATATGTTAAAGTGCATAAAATTATTCCTAATATGCCAAGAAACCGAGCCCGCCTTGCTAGGCACTCCTGTGATAAGGCGAGCTCACTTCCTGAGCCTTATTGGAGTGCCACGGTTGTGTCAGTAAAAATAACAAATTAAATTTTATATTACCTAATAATTTTAACCGCAGATCGTTTTAACGATGAATCGTTAAAACGTCCTGCGGTGACGGGTTCGCCCGTTGTCGTTGACATCTCAATATGTTAGTCAGAGTGCACAATCGATTGGCTTACGCCGCACGGTGCTCAGACCGTCCAGGAGCGCCAGAAGTTTGAATCCCAGGGGAAACTTACCAAGGCCAGAGTCCTACCCAGGCTCACACTTCATGCGTGGAGGCCGTCGGATGGGTGTTGACCTGTGAGTGTGACCAACCCTGAACAGAATGGGTCTGCCGTGGCCAACTCAGCAAGGGCCCATTAACTCCCAGTCATTAACTCCCAGCCATAGATAGATAGATAGATAGATAGAGATTCTTTATTGCACATTAAACAAAAACGTACAAAAGGCGAACTTATTGCCTAAAATACAATCTCTTACAGCCAACCTTCGTGGAAGTGTAAAAATTTAGGTGCCAAAAGATAAATTAAAAATTAACAAAAAAAAAAAGAACAAAAACTTATTACATAACAAAAATTTATCAAGTAACAAAAATGACATTTTTTAAAATAAAATTAGGATTTGGAATAATTCGCAAGGAGCGAAGGATAGGAGAGGATGGGATGAGACCTAGGATAACTAGGAATTTAGGGACATGAAATGCTTTTTCAGAGACACTTGAAAGGTAGAAACCGTTGGTGCGGTTCTGATTTCTGGCGGGAGCTGGTTCCATAGTCTAGCTGCATGAACGGTGAAGGAATAAGTTAAAAAAAGAAGAATTATGAGTTGGAATCGCAATTTTACTATCCTGACTGGGACGGAGTGAAAGACCGTGACTTCCTAAGTGATTGAATTATTCGGTTAGGTAGGAGGGAGCGGTAGGATTGTTGAGAATGTTAGAAGGGAAAGAATATGCATGTTTCTACGTTCACGTATTCGAAGCCAATGAAGTCTGCTTCTATAGTCAGAGACGTGATCAAATTTTTTCGCGTTGAAGATATACCTAATGCATACATTTTGCAACCGCTCTTATTTGTCAAAGATGGTTTCAGTGACGTCAAGGTAGCATACATCAGCATAGTCAGTGATTGAGCTATGGTCTTCTTTACCTCCACTGGTAAAAATCTTTGCAACCGCCAAAGACTATGAAATCCAGCAAATATGCGTAAAGTCCAATATTTCGAGTTTTTAAATATGACTAATGCGCCCTCTGGTGGACCGATTTCAACCACAACCTTTTTTAAATCTTTCCAGGACCAAATAATGCCTGCATTCCAAAGTTCAGGTTATGCAGATTAAGCATTTGGGCTCTATCGAGGAGGAATACACTCATACACACAGATACACAGATTTACGGAGAGATGCAGAAAAAGACTTCCATTTGGAAATAGCCTTAATTTGGCCACAATCTTTTCAACTCTTGCTATGACCAAATAATGTCAACCATCTGTCGAAATATCACTCATATCATCATACATATTTGAGAATATATGGGTTAAAATTATTAAATTTTAAAAGAGTAACATTTTGAATCGATCATCCCCATATAATCGAAAATTATCCTTTTCCGCCCCCCGCGTTTCATAATATTTTAAAGCTACTTTTGAGTAATTAATTACTTTATCCGAGGGACTGGAAAAAAGGAAAATTCTTCCAAAGACTGACTTCAAGGTTTATGTTTAATTGAAAGTATTCTGCAACAGAAGTAGAAAGACTACCTACTTTAAAAAGTTTGCTCGCTGCCTTTGCGAAACAGATAATGTGGAATAATTCTCCAGTTTTAAATATTTTTACATGCCGCCCGCTCGTGTAAATATCAAAGTAGAAGATTCTCTGTGTGTTGACGTTATAATTTCCTTCTGACGTGTGTATTTACATTTTTTACGTATTTGGGTGTTTAACTGTCAGCTGTCATTATAAAATATATTCATATTATATTCTGTATATGTCGCAGGAAGTAAAGCTGATGATATATTAGGGCAGTGTTTTTCAACCAGTGGGTCGCAACCCCCTGGGGGCTCGCGACCCCCCACTGGTTGAAGTTTAGGCCCTTATTTCCCTTTATTTATCATTCTTTATTTAGGCCCTAAATTAATTACAATTAATTAAAACGTGAGAGCGCTCTGAGAGTTATGCTGAATATGCTTTGCCATTAACACCCTTATAACAACACTTCACAGAAATAGTTATTCTGTACTAGCCTGCATAGAAAGTTTAGTATGCCTCCGGTCGCCCACGCGAGCGGATGTGGAATGATGCCTGACGCTTCTTCAACGCTGGGTTTTTATTGGTCGAACCCTACAAAAGTCACCGCGCCTATTTTTTCGCGTGTCCGCCCATTTCGCATATTTTTCTGAGGTCTGATGTCGCCTTAAGCTAACGTATAATCCAGTCGTCGAAACATTTCTCATATGCATTTTCTCTTCTCTTTTTTTCCACTAACATCATATATGGCATTTTTCTACTATTGACGGTGCCAGCGTCGCTAAAGGTGAAACCCGCGTCGGAATAGAGGCGCTGTACATTTACCGCCTCTTCAAATAACGAAGAGGCCAAAGTGAGAAAGCTTTTCGCGCCCTCTCCGGGATTTCAACGAAAGGATAGCGGTTTATAAAGAAATGACGTACCGCCATTTGCGCTCAGCGGGTTTCTAAATGGAAACGAATGACGCGTAAACGTCTTCACTCTGTAACAATGTGCTCGCGGCCTCACCCGATATATCTAATCCAAAAGTCATAATTTATGTATTTCGCACCTCCTATCAAATACAGTAATAACTTGAAAAACTCCAATTAAGATGTTTCTTTATAAAAAATATCGCCATTTCATATTTTACACTCCACCTAGGGTTTTCTCTGGTCAGGGCTCTAATATTACAATGTATTATGTCAAAATTTTAGAAAATGCTCATAAAACTAAATTGCCCTAAAATTTCGTATTCAAAAACAAATAGCAATTCCATTATAAAATTGACATTAAATAAGAATAAGAATAAATTTATTTTCGTAAGTAATGTTCCATGATCATGTTAATTCACAAAGTCTGCATAGCTAGGCCGAAGTCCGTACCAAGGTAGACTCGACTAGGTCACTTGTAAATTTTAATATTGTGCGCACATTTATTAAAGTACTATTACTGAGAAAAAAAAATAATATAGTAAATCTAATAATTCTAATAAATACGTAGTATAAATTTCAAGACTTATTTTAATGATATCTAATACCTAATTCCGTTTCCAAGTGTTACTTATTCTTCTATCGATTTCTTTTGAGTATTGTTATGTTGGGAAAATAACAATACTCAAAAAAAAACAACATAAAATATATTTCTATGTTGGGAAAATCAGATTGCAAATTTGAGTTCGAGAATTAGAAAGCTGGTTTATGTATTTCTTCGGCTGCGCAACATTCTGTCCAAAACAACCATAAGAATGGTATACATGGCCTTGTGTCAGAGTATTTTGTCCTACGGAGTCGCGGCATGGGGCGCTACTAGTAATGATAATCTGGATAGATTGACAAAAGCGCAGAAATTATTATTGAGAGTAATTCACAGAAAAAACCGGCGTCATCCATCTGCCTTGTTATTTTCCCAATCTCATGTGCTATCAGCTAAACAGTTATTCATTAAGCAAGCGCTTCTTGCATTCTACAAATCTAGAGATGACCACGCCCGAACTCAAAACAATCTGAACACAAGAATGTCCGCGAGTATCAATTATATAATTCCGTCAGTCAGGACAACATTTGCCCAGAGACATATATTCTACATAGCCCCAAAATTATATAATTCCCTTAGTGAAGACATGAAAAATTATCCTAACATAAAAATATTTAAAGCAAACCTTAATAGATGGCTACTTAACAAGGGATATGTAAAATCTAATCAACTTCTTTGCAACGCACGACAATTTATTTAGTATCACTTATCTATTTTTCTTAATTAAATATTATTAAATTACAACTATAAATGTATATATTTATTACATAGCTATATATTTTTTATAAAATTGGTATATTTATGTATATATACAGGTGGTGGGTCCAAATAATTTATTTTAAAAAAAACACGTCATTTCTTAAAATTGCATAAAAATATGCACATCTAGAGACGGGCCAAATTATCGCCTAGTTAGATGTGCTATTGGCAGTAAAGGTCATGTAAGATGTGTTAAACCTCCCTATATTAATTATTAAATAATTTATATAATTATTATAAGATTACATGACCTATGAATGAACTGTATACCTAATCCTATGTACCTAAATAAATAAATAAATAAATAAATAAAATTGGTCTTTTATTGATATTATCTGTCCTCTGTATCTCTGTCTGGTACTGGTCACTAAAAGAGATAGTTAAAAATGAAACGATACCAATGTCTATAAAAATTAAACTTTATAATACATGCATTCTCCCATGTCTTACTTACGGGTGTCAAACTTAACCTGCCACGAACAAAAACAACCATAAACGTATAGTATGCCAACGAAACATGGAGCGAAGCATGCTAAACATAAGGCTACAGGACAGGTGGACGACCTCAAAAATAAGGAAAACAACAAAGGTGAACGATGTTTTAAACAAAATTAGAAAACTAAAATGGAACTGGACTGGTCACATCATGTGAACCAACAAAGAAAAATGGACGAAGGACGTAATGGAATGGTATCCTAGAAATGGGAAAAGACAAAAAGGACGTCAAATTAAAAGATGGGAAGATGACTTACCGAAAGGGTGGAGAAGGTTGGCTTGGGACAGAGATGAATGGAAGAAAATGGGGGAGGCCTATGTCGAAGGACAACCTGACCAAAACACTGGCTGCTGAAGAATAATATTATGATACCTTATTTAAAAATTAGATTAAAAAATTAATAAAATATATTGTTTTACCACATAAGGCGAAATTGTATAATACGGTCAGCGAATAAAGGCTTTTATTATTATTATTATTAATAATAATACCTAATTCATAATCATGTTGGAAAATAAAAAGTAATAAAGAAATCAAAATATAACCAGTTAAAATATTATTAAAATAATAATAATAATAAAATACAATAAAATTATAATTGCAATGATAATCAGTAAATAGAGAAAAATAACATAGAGGTAATAATTTAAAAAATAAAATAAGATAAAAAAGCCAGTATACAACTAGAACAGTATAGAATAGAAAGAGAACATAACATTTTGTTAAATAGAGTGTGACAAATAGAAAATACTAAAATATAATTAGAAATATAATAATAATAATAATAATAAAACGCTTTATTCTTAGGAAAAGGCGAGCTTATTGCCTGCCGGCAATGTTTTAGAGCTAACCTATACTATTGTTTGAACATTATTTACGAGTAGACTACATAACTTAACCTATATAAAGACAAATAAAATAAAAGAGGATAAAAAGAAATAATTACCTAACTCTTTGTGGGCACAGAATTTGCCACACCAAAATAATCTAATACCTATAAGGACGCTAAAGTTTAAAAAGGAGGGGAATGGGAGGGGAAAGGGAATTTATCTAGAAGATTTCAAATGCTCTCTGAGTCTGTTTTTAAAAGTTGTTATGTTTGGCGCGGTTCTCACAGTTTTCGGCAAAGCATTCCAAAGACGGGCTCCATGCACGGTGAAAGAGAATTAGAAGAAGTCACTGCTGTAACTAGGGGTAGAGAGTAGCAGGTTGTCTTTTGATCTCGGAGGTCGTCCATGAGCCGATAGAACAGTAAATCTGCCGGTAAGATAATTGGGAGCGACGCCATCCAAGATCTTTGAAAAGCATACGGAGAACTTGCATGTCTCTTTTCTCCCGGGTCGACAGCCAGTGAAGATTCTCTCTGTATTCGGTGATGTGGTCAAATTTTCTGAGGCCATGGATATGGAGACTCCCAACTTTGGTGGATAACTCCCCTGTGAGGTCCAGAAATGCGACATCTCCATAATCCAGAAGGGGGAGGAGAGCAGACTGACAAATCGTAATCATGCTCTCCTCCGGGAGGATATTTTTCAGCCTATTCAGCGAATAAAATCGGCCGAAGAGTTTGCGTCGCATTTCTCGAATTTGTGGCCGCCATGAGAGGTTGTCGTCCATATGGACACCGAGGTTTTTAACCTCGAAACTGAAAGGGACCTCATCCGCACCGATGCAGATCTTCAGGACTTCATTTATATTAATCCTCGAGGTAAAGTAACTGCTACCGATGATAATAGCCTGCGTTTTGGAAGGATTTAAGAGCAATCCATGTGCTTTGGACCACTCGTATATCATCGATAGATCTTCATTTACAGAAGCAATTGTTGTATCAATATAATTTAATATTACAACAATAAAAATGGCGAGGTAGAAATAGTTGTTACCAAGTTTAATATAATAATCCGTCTCCGATTATCAAAATTATTGGATTTAGTTGTGTATATAACTTCTCTCTTGAAGCTATTTTTGGTCAAAAATTCAAATTTAGGAATAATTCAGAGCCGAAGACCAACAAGACAAGTTTTAGAAAATAGCTTAATAATACCCAGGATGAAAACATCATTTGGACAAAGACATTACTCATTCATTACGCCGAGATTTTACAATCTGATCAATATGGAAATAAAAATGAATTTGACATTTAGGGTATTCAAAAATAAAATAAAGGAATGGTTCTCGAGTCATGACAGACTAACCATACATCAAATGTTAGAAATTATAGTTTAATAAAACTTGGGTGGACAAATTATTGATATGGTTTTAAATAGTATGTATGTTGATTATATTTTAACATTCAACTAATTACCAATTCATTTTGTTGTTATATATTGTTTTGACAATGAATTGTACTTTCTTTTGTATTAATTTTTATATTTCTTAACATATATTAAATATTACTTGGATTACTTGAAAATTATAGATTTATCTTACTCTTTACTTTAGTTTTATGTAAATTCTCTGATTGTCTCGCTCTATTTGATTCTTTTTTTTTTTTTGAGGATCATATTTTAGGTTAATTTAGTTTTATAAGCATTTTAATAAAACTTTTACATAACTTATTTTAAAATTAGAGTCCTGTCTATCCTAGAACGGGCTAGTCCCAGTTGGGTGACAATCAAATAAGCAAAAGGTTAAGGTTTTGCCATTTGGTTACTGTTATAAGCAAAAACAATGTTTTATAGTAATTAATTCTTAAATAAATAAAATTAAATATAGTAAAAAAAAAAATAATCATGAAAGATTACATAAATCAAAACTGTCAAAGTCGCTAACAGAGTACATTTGGTTATTGGTTACTTGATTTTTACACATTCATTATTAGGACATTTCCAACTGCATTTGCATTTTTGGATATATAAAAGACTATTGACTATTGATTATTCTTATATTGCAGAATACAGCTGAAAGTGACGGCGGATGACGACCTGACGGACTTCACCTGCGAGGCCCGCCATGAAGCACTGCAAAGGGATCTACCGATGAGATCCACGGTCCAACTCAGCGTACAATGTAAGTATTTTTTAAATATTTTTACTGACTTTGTAGAGCGTTTTAGTCTCCGTTTTACAACCTTGTAAAATTTCGTTTTGTGTAGCTCTTCTAGTTTAGGAAGCTAATGGGCCCTTGCTGGGTTGGCCACGAAGACCGATTCTGTTCATGGTTGGTCACACTCACGGGTCAACACCTATCCGGCGGCCTCCACGCATGAAGTGCGAGTCCGGGTAGGACTCTGGCCGTAGGGCTAGTTTCCCTTAGGAATCAACCTTCTGGCGCTCCTGGACGGTCTTAGCACCGTGCGGCGTGAGCCAATCGACTGTGCACTCTGACTAACAGTCGGGGGAGTCTGGAAGCAGTACTGTTTCCTATAGAGCGGGGGTGGTTGCGGACCTTACGGCGACTACTCTTGAAACGACCATCGGCTACCCGATCCTGGGTGAACAGCCGGGCAAATGATGCCGTGGTCCGCGATAGATTCGGTATACACCGTTTCACCGCTTCGTAAGGGAGAGGACCGCGCAAGCGACCTCGAACTCGTAACCAATCGAGAGACCGGAGTAATCTGGTCGCAATTGGAAGTAAGGGCGTGAGTGTAAGCCCGCTGGGTAACACTCCTGGCTATCTCGCGGTTAAGGCGTTGGCATCTTACGGGCATGTAGCGGAGCTTGACGGTGGATTGTTTTTGTCCAAGTCTTCTGCGTTCACTTCACGGGAGAGAGAACGACTAATCGTTAAAACTTCCTGACGTGACGGGTTCGCCCGTTGTAGTTGACAACTCTATATATAGCTCTTCTAGTTTAAGAGGACTTAAAATAACTAATGAAAACACATTTTTGAAAACAAGCGTTTATTAAAATGCTCTGTCCCGAGAAAAACCTGGGTGCAGCAGGCACTTCATAGTGAGACTTAGAACGAGCTATCATAATTGAATGTTATACAGAATTTTGTTTGTGTGCTGTTGACTGTTGAGGAGCCGTTTTATATAAGTTTGATTAACATTTGAAAATAGAACTATTTTTTGCAATATCAAAAAAACTGTTTTTAGGATATTGAATGGCAAATGTTTCTACCGCTGCAGAAATGACGGTTTCTGTTTGCGCCGGTAATAGCGAGCGTATTTTTGCCTGAAACAAGAAAAGTAAACTAAGATTTTAATTTTTACATGTTTGTTTTCTAGATGACCTAAAAAAATAGCAAAAACCTATTATTGTTTTAATTTTTACAGGATTTAAAGAAATAAAATCAATATTAGCCTCAAATGTTTGTGTTTAACTAGTAAAAAAAATCGGTTGTGTCACCCCAAGACTTTCCTGACTAGTATCCGGGGAGGTGCGAAAAAACAGCGACATTTTTTACTCTAGTACCCCAAATTTGTATGACAGGTACCCCAAACCATTGATTTTATAGTGTAATAGATAGCACCATCTCATACAAGAAAATGGCAGCATATTTCTCGCCGTCACTACGCAGATGGCACTGGTAGTGCTGACGTCGAAAAGTATAGGAATTTATTTGGATATCTATATTAACATTGATAATTAAGTTTTAATTATAAAGGATCGATTGATTCTAAAAACCCAATAATTCAAGCAGTTTCAACGAAATTAGTATTCAATTATTAGCGCTATCTATTGCATTTCCTTCTACGCTACAAATCACATGTTCAATGAAGAAAATAATAGATGGCGTGCTATTTCAGGCTACGCCTTTCCAACAATTAGCGCGCGCTTCAAACGGGTCGCTTGGAGCCGAAAGTAGACAGGTGTGCTATAGATGTTTATACCGTATATTGATGGGATGCGAGAAATAGGGAGTGACCACGCGCTCGCCAATCGACTAGTCGATTACGGATAGCACTCACTCGACTCGACATTGTAAATTGTTGTACATTGTAATTGTTGACATTGTAACAGTTTACTGACATACACGCTCAATTACGTCGTCTTCTCGTAAGGATGTCAACCAACGTCGCTCCGCCTCCCATAATTTCTTGCGCAGGAAAGAGAAGATATGAGTGCTGTGCGGCGATGCTGTATTTTGCCATCTCATAGATGAATAAAAACACTCCCTGTCAGTGGCGGCGACAAAAATCTAGTGTAGTAAAGAAAAGCTTAAAATTATTTTTTAAAACATAAGAAATGTATATACATTTATAAAAATGTTTATTGGTTTGTAACCATTTGACCCCAATATGCCATAAAGGTAAGAAATAAAAAAAATAGTTCATGATGTTTTAAACGTGTTTATTTTAATCACATTTTAGAATATCTACAAAATAATATTCTAATTAAGGCTCTTATAAGGCCGCCATTATTTTTTTGTCGAAAATTATTCAAATCAACAAATTATATCTACTCGATCTTCAGTGTTCACGATAAAATAGGACAAGCAATGTAGTTTTATATGATTGGATGTATGCCTAAGGTTTATTTTAGTGGAAAATACAAAGGTACAGGAAGATGTAATTTTGATAACAGAAATACAATTCTGTTCTCAAAAATTACAGCTTCCATTGAGCAATAATAACTAAAACCTCAGACGTAGGTAGAATCATAGAATCTGGTCTAAGCGCAGTCAGATAGTATTCGACTAGACTGTATTCAGATCGCCCGCTTGGAGGATCCAAACCCTTAAGTATCCGTTATTGCCCTTTTAAAAGAGTGAGCTTGTTGTATAGTTGCCTCTTGGTTTGTTTTACATTTGACTTACAAACTAAATATTTTATCCGTATATCGACATATTTTTGGATAACGGCCCTTAGCAGATGAAGCAAATGATTACTGCACGGTTCCTGCTCAAATAAATGGGCATGAAGGATCGTGAAAATATCGGATCCGATGAATAATTTTAACGTTTTTGTAACCATATTTATAGGATCGCGATCGGATTTATTACTTTTGTCAAAATTAACCCTTACTACCGATTCTGCGGCATTACAAATTCGGATTACATCATTTGATGGATAGATAAGTCCACTTCTGTCTTTAAACACAATAAATAAATGAGCTTGTTTAGGTGTGTTTGCGACTAATGCTCCCAAGCAATCAGTGCAATTTAGTCTAGATAGTAAATATCTAACAACATACCCGGCAACGTATGCCACAACATGTTGTGAAAATACTGAATGGAAACCGGCAGGTAAACTCAGATCTTCCTCCTTCAAATTGCTCATGAATTGTTCGTCGACCATATCCACTTGTGATCCTGATCTATAACCCTTCGTTGTCAAGTTAATATGCTCAGTTGACGACGAACACGTTAACAAAGTTATGTGTTCCAGAGGAGCACAGTTTCCCCTGAAATTCTCTTTTAACTCCATGTGAACCAAGAGCTTTTTGTAAGTTGCCATAAATTGCAGGGCCGATGGATTATTGTTGAACCCGCCGTGGGACCGTACTACTGAAAAAAATATCTCTAAGTGGTCTTGGCTTAACTTGTACATTGGTAAAAAATCCAATGTTTTTTCTTGTTTAACGAGCTCGTTGTACAATCCTTTCATGCTGTCTATGCACACGCACAATCCAAGGAAACCTACTTTATTTCTGGTATTCATGATCGGTGTTTCATTGTCCATCAAAACTAGATGTTCCAAATAAGTT
Source organism: Micropterix aruncella (assembly GCA_944548615.1). Taxonomy (NCBI): domain Eukaryota; kingdom Metazoa; phylum Arthropoda; class Insecta; order Lepidoptera; family Micropterigidae; genus Micropterix; species Micropterix aruncella. The sequence continues at coordinate 5,128,497 of OX155978.1, forward strand.
TTTGCATTATCCATGAACGTTAGATACTTCGTTTCGTTTTTCTCATTGATTGGTGCTTTAAAGTCAATGCCAGGAAACTTTCTTGAATTAAGAATGTCAGTCAGATTGTTCATTGTGTTGATGAAATTCACTGTTGGTTGTGAGTGAGCAAAATTAAGTATACGTAATTTTTTGTCGCAAAATTCAATAGCGTTCGCAACACTGGCACTTAACAGCTGTATTGCTAGCTTTACTTTCATTATTTGATTTTGAAAGTTGATGTGTTGTGTCGATAATTTATTTCCCTAGTGAAAATTTTCATTTAGTTGGAGCGTGTTTAATTCTTCAAAATATTGCCATTTGATTAGGCCGCCGTTATTATCTCTAAGAACCTTTTTACTTTGTAATGTATTTCTGACCAGTTTCACCATGTGACATGGGTCAAAAAATACAAAAACTGGTTCTTTTGTTGCAGGATGTTCGAAATAGGTTTTTAGTTGACGTTGGTAGTTAAACGAACAGCCAAGCTCTTGAGCCATGGCTATATTTGCTGGGCAACCATCAAATGTCATAGATACAACTACCACGCCTACATCGTGGCAATTAGAAAGGCATATCCTTACTAGATTGGCTCTTTGCTCACCTGTTACGCCGATTACCAGAAAATATCCTACTGGAATTTTCCACTGCTCGTTAATGGCAACTAAAAGGAACACCAGAGCTTGTTTGCATGGTGCATTGAAACTCCGGTAACATCAAACCCAGCACCAAAATCTACATATCCTTGGACTGCATTACCGTCAAATTCCTTTAATTGTCGAATCGACATCTCGTCTATTACCAAATTGCATAGAATTTTCTTGTCAGAAGACTTGACCTTTTGATCAAGTGCTTTAAAAGCTTCTGCAGTGAAACCTGGCGTGGCGTTTATGCATTGGTACCATTTTCTTATGCTGCTTGTATGTGGTAGACATGTGTTAAAGGTACTACGTACGTAAGAGTAGGCCTTTGGAGAATAGAAATGGAGGGTTAGCGCAAATGTACGCAGTTCAGGTGGATATTCTCTCCCTTTATGAGTCATCCTTTTCAAAAGAGCTGCTGTAGAAAGCCGGCACACTTCCAGAATATCCACTTGTTCTTGGTTGATCAGTCTTTTTTGCTTCAGTTCTTTTAATACCTTAGATAAATTGTCAACTTTCTTTTTCAAACGCCGATTAGCAGCGTGTAGTGCCTTGCCCCGCATACGTCGGCGTTTTGCAATGTCTTTTAAACGGATAATTTCTGTTTTTAACTTTCGTTTCCTTGGAGTGTCGTGTACCAGTCCTGAATTGGAAAGCCCTGCAACCTCCGACTGTTGACCGGAAAATGGAGATTGTTGTAGAAAAAGCGAAGGTACAGCGTCGTTTGTTAATCTACGGATTCCATTTTTGGTTTCATACATGTTTGAATCCGGAAAATGTACTGAACAGATTCTACTCCAAAAGTTTGGTTCCCAATTGGTCTTCTTTACAGCATCAATCTACTTCATCATATTTGTTTTGTCTTTTGGAAACCTAAAAGTAAGGTAAGTTTCTAAGTTAATAATAATAATATTATTAAAATAATTTTTTGGTCGGTTTTTAATATAACGTATTCGCACCACCGTATCACGTCGAATCCAACGACACCTCATACTTACGTCAAAACCCGTCAAGACGTTCGTTCTCTACGTTCAGACACTCATACATGCATAATATCAGCATATAAAGGTACGCCCTAAAAACATCTACGCTCCATCTGAAGCAATTGGATAAACCTATGTGAGTGGTCAAAAAGGAATCCCTTATTGGCCTTATTATGGATTATTTATCATATTCCATATATACTCTATACTTATATTAACATAAGATTTTTTTACCATTACTACCTATAATTAAAAAAAGTGATTTGTCAATTTTTATAAAAAAATATTATCGATTATCGATTTCGCTTTTAAAATATCTCGATTCTCGATTAGTGAACACCAATTGCGACCGATTGCGGTCGAGCAAGACGAAGGAAGGGTGGGGCAGTGTGTTCCTCATCCGCTTACGTCGCGCTCCTCGCTTCACCCCCGTAATGGATAACTTTTATTTGGTTGAAAAGTAATTCAAAATTGCTTATCGATGATATGTGACACTAGATTTGTGTTTTGTGTGTTTTCTAGTATCATTTTTACAATGATCGATTGCACATTTAACCATCTTTCTTCTTAAAAACAATAAAAATGCTCTACAAATTCCCAACTATATCACTTCACAAGCGCTCGCGAACGACTGCGGGCCTTAGCCGGGCGGTCGATGCATTGTTCACACCCGTGTCCACCCGTGTCTACTGTTCACACTCGCGCGCTCGCGCTACTCTAACGGCACACGCTTAGGGGCAAACAAAGGGGCAAACACATTATTGGACGCGTCCGTCAGCCGCGGCTTATGCCTGTGGCTTATGCACGCGATCTGTGTAATGAATTTCTATTGAGCGGTGCACATTATAGGACGTCAGTCGCGGACGACTAGGCACACGTTCGTAAGCCGCGGCTTACGGACGCGTCCGATAATATGTTTGAACGCCATCTATCGGCCAAATATTGGTTTATTGAAGATGGAAGCGCATTAAATCGAGTTTGAAAACTACGATGGCCATCTACCTGCCGTTTTTTGTATTAAATTGCGACTTCCATTTTGCAGTATGGAATGGCGTTATCTATTACACTATAAAATCAATGCCCAAACGTTGGTCGTAAGTACCCCAAAAACTAATAGGTTCTTCCGATGGTTAACAGAAGCTTCTATGCCAAATTTTAACTTAGACAGATTAAGCGTCTGGGCGCTATCGCGGAAACAATTTTTTCGCCGGGAACCCCAAATTTGTATGGGAGGTACCACAACCGTAGGGCGTAGGGACTCCAAAAACTAATGGGTTCCTCCGACGGTTAACAGAAGCTTATATACCAAATTTCAGCTCAATCCGATTAAGCGTCTGGGCGCTATCGTGGAAGAATACATACATACAGACAGACATACAGACATACAGACATACATACAGACAGAGATCGGTCTGGAAATAGTCTCAATCGTCTCAGGGAGTCTCAAAATATATATTCCCATCTTCATCTCAAATTTTTTTTTTAGCGCGATCACAATACTTTCCTTTCCGATAGGTCGTCAGGAAAGTAAAATATATATAGAAAACATATTTTTCTGATTTTATTTAGTTCATATAAAAGATAATTTAATAATCCTTAATTTTTTTGGAACAACTCGATCCGTCAAGTATTTTTTTTGTCACCGGCGCAGCACAGAAAAATATGAGTTTGAGAAAAACGCGTTCAAAGTTTTCTTAAGTGGCCGTGTCGGCCGTGGCGGCCAAAAGCTCTATGAAGCATATTTTTGTGGTCTGGTTGTGAGAACACGAAAAAGATTACAATACAATTATGCCGGATTTTAAAAACCCGGTCGTTAAGCTATCACGAAAACGCCAAAACGAAATAGGTAAATTATTTTCATTATTATTGTAAATTATCTTTATTCTGTTACTGTTTTCCAAAAAAAAAAAACGAGCGTGATTTGTCTTCAGTTTTTGAAAAACCTAGAGATGATTCTCAATATTAAAAAATACTGTTTACACCAGCGTATGGTCTATTTGCATAGTACCAAGACAGTTTCTGGAACTTCCATACAAAAAATATAAGAAAAAAATGTTTGAAATTGCGTAATTTCCAGAAATGTTATGGCCAAACATTATTTTTTTATATTTATTAAAGATACTTTTGAGTGATATAAAAAATAACACAGTAATCTTAAGTTATTTTATTATTGTAATCTAATTTTTACTTTATAAAAAACTATTATTTTTTTGATAATTTATTGTATTATAATTGAAAAGCCAAATCGACTATATTAGACGACGCGCGAAGCCGAAATCGTCATTGGCCACTGCCAACGGTGAGACGTATTCCCTTGTCGCCGCGGTATACCTATACATCTTTATGTATATATCGAAAGCGCGGGCGCGTGGCATTGCAACAATATCTAAATTTTTAGTCGCGTCAACTCGGAAGGGAGCCTTAAGAACAGTAGTTAGTTTCCTTATTCAATATCAGCGATTCCAGGGGTAAAAGATTCATGAATAGATTTAAACTTTAGGTTAAAAAAAAACATGAAACACATGTTTTTTTTAGCTGTCTAAACCAGGCTCCCTCCGTTAATGCGTTGCATTCTCACTATCGTCGCTCGTCGTCGACTATCCCTTTCAATCAAGTCAACCTCATTTCCGAATTGACATGATGGTCAAAATCTTTCCATTTAGTCCTTAGCTACTTTCCGGGAAAGTTGTGTGACGTCACTACAGTTTTTTTTCCTTACGCTATCTTTTGAATAAATTATGAATATATTTTACAGTGACAGTTGAAGTATAGCCTGTTTATTAATCCAGGTGACAGTCTAAACTCCAGAGAACGTGAAATATGTAAAGATGAACGTCAGGAGGAAATTTTAACGCCAACAAATGGAAAATCTTCTACGGCAAAATTGACACGAGCGGGCGGCTTGTAAAACTATTTAAAACTGGAGAATTATTCCACATTATCTGTTTCGCAAAGAAAGCAAGCCAACTTTTTAAAGTAGGCAGTCCTTCTGTTTGCAGAATAATTTTAATTAAACAGAAACCTTGAAGTCGGTAAAGCCTGTTTGGAAGAATTTTCCTTTTTTTCAGTCCCTCGGGTGAAGTAATTAATTACTCAAAAGTAGCTTTAAAATTTATTAAAATATTATGAAACGCGCGAGCGGAAGTCGAGACTCTTCGATTATGTAGCGTTAATCAATTAAAAATGTTCCCTTTTTTCTTAAGTTTCCTAATTTTAACCCATATATGCTCAAATATGTCTATCAGGTCTGTTGCGTCAATTATAGTAATGTTTCGTAATTACTTTCCTGTCAAGAAAAGTATTGTAAACGGACTTCTGTGTGCTGTGTGTCTGCGTGTCTGTGTGTGTGTGTGTGTGCGTATTGCTCCACGACAGTGCCCAAATGCATCATCAGATTGAGCTAAAATTCGGCATTCAATCATGGTTTGGTTATGGCAAGAGTTGAAAAGATTGTGGTTGAAATCTGTCCACCAGAAGGCGCGCCAGTCATACTTCAATCTCGAAATATTGGACTTAGAGACTTGAAACTACTTTCCGGGAAAGTTTTGTAATGACACAAACGATTTTTTTCGATTTAAAATTATATATTTTATGCACAGTATGTAGAGTATTTAATGTTCTTCATTATACTAAGACATTGTTTTGATATAGCTCTTATAGGAGCTTATTGAAGGGCCCTACGAAATCGAAATCGTCTGTTTTTCTATCCTCCAGATTGGTTCAGATATCGAATTCGCACAGTGTATTGTTTACCCCTTTGTTAAAAAGTTGCCTTTAAGTTTAAAACGGTCTAGCGTCTCTGCAGTATATTTTATTTATAAGGAATTCACAACTTGGCCCACTGTGCCATCACTACGTGACTATCGACTCCTTTTCTGTAATAAAACTACCTTCAAATGGTGATATTCTTCGGAGACTACAACATTCTCGAACTACTCGACTAGAAGAAATAAGCGTATGATGTCACGATGCTGCAAATTCAGTCCTCGTGCCGATATTGAGTTTGCCTTTTCCGCACATACGTGACACGCTTAAAAGAGTCACGGTACAGTGTATTTAGGGGCGGTTTGTCATAATGTCTAACATGTTGTAGCCGGCATGATAACACGTAGCTCGGCTATAACGGATACCGACCCATCCACACGAATGTCCCATAAATGTTGGCGCTGTACTGAGCGCATCGCGTAAACAAACACAAACTGCCCTCCTCCGAACAAAGGACTATGTAGAAACAGCGTCAGACACATATAAGATAAACACCTTTACGTATACGACAACACCGTCATTTAGGGACAGCAATTTGCAATTTTCTATTAATACTAAAATGATAGAATAAAATATTACACATAGATAAAAAACATACAACTATGTCCGATATATAGAGGTAAGTCGTGTAGGTACTTTCCGACTCATTTACTATCATACAATATCATTTTTCTCTCAACTGGTATACTTTAATTCAATTATATCGACACTTTCTAACATTTGTTTTAGTATTTGGCAAAACTTATGTAAGTATACCTACTAATATTTTGTATTTTAACATTCAACTAATTACCAATTCATTTTGTTGTTATAAATTGTTTTGACCATGAATTGTTTTTTTTTTTTGACTAGGTATTTCATATAATTTTTTATATTTCTTGACATATATTAAATATTACTTATTGACTTTTTTATTTTTTTATTATAGATTTATCTTACTCTTTACTTTAGTTTTATGTCAATTCTGATTGTCTCACTCTATTTGATTGTTTTAATTGTTTTTTTTTTGAGGATCATATTTTAAGGCAATTTAGTTTTATGAGCATTTTAATAAAACTTTTACATAATTTATTGTAAAATTAGAGTCCTGTCCATCCTAGAACGGGCTAGTCCCAGTTGGGTGACAGAATCAAATAAGCAAAAGGTTAAGGTTTTGCCATTCGGTTCCTGTTATTTTTATAAGCAAAAACAATGTTTTATAGTAATTAATTCTTAAATAAATAAATAAATACAATGCTTACTTCTGAGACAAGTGTAAATAGGAAAGACACTTGAATTTTTTTATATAAAAGTAACTATTTTAACGCTATTTTAATTGAAATTTTATATAGGTTAGGGTGGTCAGTTATTATGTAATCGCACAGCTCACGAAAGATTATGTAGTAATTTGGAAATGTGCATATTAGGTTTATATTTTATGCACAACATGATAATTTAACATTCTAACAAAATACTTAAACCCTAACAATAATTGTTGGCAATATGCTAAATCAATTTATTGCCCTTTTTTGAATTTAGAATCGTAGGAACAATTTGACGTATCACGTACGCTTTGTGGGTTTGTTTTTTTGTTTGTTTTTGTACGTGATACGGCTTGTTGCAATCGGGCGCTAATATAACGGACGTATCACGTACGTTCGTATAGGTAGGGTGGTTAATCAGGATTTTCTGAATACGCCTTTATATAATGTGTACAATCAACAGTGGGTGTTATCGAGTTTGCTTATCGAAATGATCTTCTACGACTTTAAGTCCTGGACATAACTTCTACATCTATTTATTTATTTATTTAAGAAGTAATTATTATAAAACATTGATTTTGCTTACAAAAATAACAGGAACCGAATGACAAAACCTTAACCTTATGCTTACTTGATTCTGTCACCCAACTAGGACTAGCCCGTTCTAGGGCGGATAGGCCTCTAATATTACAATTATTTATTTAATTTTTTTAGTAAAATCCTCAGAAAACTAAATAAATTGTTTTAAAATGTGATCCGCAAACGAAAAACGCAATTCCATTATAAAATCGACATTAAATGGAAGATAACATTCATAGACCTAAAACTAAAATAAGGAAAAACATAAAGTTATAAGAAAGAAATGAAAGAAAAAATCATATGAAAAATAGAAAAAAAACAATCGTAGTAAGTAATATAAAATTAAATACAATAATACATAGTCATAATAAGTAGAATTCATCGTTAAAACAATATATAACAAAATAAAAGAATTTTTGGTAATTAGTTCAATGGTAAAATATAATCAACATGCATATTTAAAAATATATTCATAATGTGTGCACCTATTTTTTATTAAATTATAATTTCTAACATTTGACGTATGTTTAGTGTCATGACTTGATAAACATTTCTTTATTTTATTTTTAAATACTCTAAATTTCAAATTCAATTTTATTTCCGTATTGATGATATTGTAAAATCTCGGCGTAATAAAGGAGTAATGTCTTTGTGTTTATAATGTTTTCATCCTGGGTATTACTATTTTCTAAAACTTGTCTCGTTGGTCTTTGGTTCTGTAGTATTCCAAAATTTGAATTATTGTCCAAATATAGGAGTGAAAAGTTTTTAGAGGATAGTTTTTAGAAAAAGTTGCCTACAATCAAGGACTTTAGCTTCCATATAAAGTTTATTGGTGGGATGCCGATATGGTCTGCGGAGGATAATGTCCACACCCATTGTACAATACACCTAACTAATATAAGATATGTTATATCTAACTGTGGATATAAATGCATACTATTTATTAATCCTTCAACAGTGGCGGCGTAATAACTTTTAATTGGAAAATCCGGATTTGAATCACTTCCTTTCATAACATCGAAGCGGAGAGAAAAAGTTTTCCTTGCACAGTCGGCGCCAAACTTCTACTTTGCTGCAAACTTACCCTTAACTACGCAGCTTAAAGCGCTTCTTCGTAGGCTAGTAATTTTAATATTGCTTAATTTCTTCTAAACTATCACTTGAGTGAACGAATGAATTGTGCCACACCGGCCAGGGGCGCTCCTGAGACGGTAAACCGAATTAATCAAAGGGCACATTTTAAGGTTGAGGAGCACTTAGTTTTAAAGAAGGGAGAAAAAGGTAAATCAATTGGCCACTGAGAAAAATATTGGATTGATTCTTACGTTACCATTCTGTTATTACGGTTTAATACAGAATAACAATGTTGCAATCGTAATTTTGTTGAATTAGAAGAAATTTTGTTGAAATTCCATTACACGATTATATGTGTCAACATTTTCCTTACGGTTAATACGGAAATAAGAGTATACGGTAGTTTCAACAAGGTTTATATGTCCGGATATACGTATACTATTACATGCTGTCATGTTAGAAGCTATGTAGATCCCAAGGTCGCGACGTAATGAAATTACATTATGTTTTAACATAACGACGCGGTAATTACCGTCAGGCCAACACCGTTACGCGTCACGTTAATTCATACGTATGGACCACAGTTATATACGTAATCCTTGTTAAAAACATGCGTATTTTCGTGTATTACATCGTTATATTTCTCTCAGTGCTGGCTGCTATTCGCTTTAGTGTAACAAGTTTTTTTTTAAACAAGAATGCTGCCCGGAGCAGTACCCTGGTTCCCCCCCCCCCCCCCCCTCACCCCTCTCATCCTAGATTTGATGCTGCTTACACTTTTAATATATCTGGACTTAGTCGTTTGGTTCGTAGCGGTTCATTGGGAGCTGTTGTAGTTAGGCCACTAAGACCCAGTTGTATAGAGTCGGTCAAACGAACAGGTTTACACCCATCCGGCGGCCTCCACGCAGAAGGGAGAGCCAGGAATGGGCGCTGGCCTGTGGGCCAGTCTACCCTATGAGTCAACCTTCGGGCGGTCCTAGACGGTTTGCGCACAGTGCGGTGTCTGCCAATCGATTGTGCATTCCGAGTAACAGCCGGGGGGAGTCTGAGAACATTAATGTTTCCTATAGAGCGGGGGTAGTTGTTAACCTTATGGCAACTGCTCTTGAAACGACCATTCGGCCACCCGATCCCGGGGGAATAAGCCGAGCACAGATCCGCGATAGATTCGGTAGACACCGTAAATGATTCGTTCAGTGCTAGATTCGTTCGTTAGATACCGTAATGTTAGTCAGACACTGGTAGTCAGAGGGCGAGGCTGCCCGCTGGGTGTACCAGAGCCTCCCAGTAAGGGGTTGGCCTCTGACGGGCAGGTGGTGTAACTAGACAGTGAATTGTTTTTCGTCTTAACCCTTTGAGTAGCGGCATAATTTCATGGCAGACCGCGGCAATTTATTAGAATTTCTTGCAATATCGCCGCGCTCGACCAAAAGTACTATAACTATGGAACTACTATAGCAATCATAAAAATAATAACTGTGTAATGGTCGCATTGAAATTTCGTATATAGACTATTGTAATCTCCTTTTGTAAAACAATTAGATAATTATGAATAAATATGAGAATGTCGAAAAAGTGAAAAAAACTCGGGATTTCTAACTTGTACTTGTCTTACGGAAAAATACGGAATCCTATTTAAAAAATTTCAATACTATCGTCATCTATATTAGTTTCTCTATCAAAGATAATATTTCGTTTTGCTTATTTACATACAAAAATTAGAAAAAAAATTATGTGGTTTGACCATGGAATTTTACCAGAAATATCCGCGAATTGACGCGCGAAATTATTCTAGCGGTCGTCTATGTATCTTTGGTAATAATGAGATATTTGGTATGGATTTTAGGATGCGTTCGAATTATAAAATAATACTGTGCGCTCCGGGAGCAAGCCGCCAATATTGGTCGTTAGGTAGTCAACGGTGTCATGATGTGCAACCAAATTTGATCGTTACGTAGCCGAAGGGTTTTAAGTCTTCTGCGCTCACCTCACGTGAGAGAGAACGATCTAATATCGTTAAAACTTCCTGAGAAGACGGGTTCGCCTGTTGTAGTTGACAGCTCTAGTTGTAGCGGGGCATTACTGTCCGTGTTATCACGTCATTAAATTTGGTGAGATTTTCGTTGCATAGAATTTTTTGATCTGCCTGTTAAATCGATTTTGTATCAACTTGAAGACGTTTTCACGTCAAGAACGGCATAATTCCTTACCACTTACTGCATTATCTATAATTTTTAAACGCTATAAACGAGCGCTGAAGTTCGTCCGCGATGTAGGGGGGATCACCCGGTTGCTAGTTTAAAAGCGGATTGAGTTATCCTTAGAGTTGCCCGCACCCGGTGGAAGTTTTTTATTGGACCAACTTTCCCCACGTCGAGGCTCCTCCGCGCGAGCAAGAAACACGCTTTAAGCGAAACACGGAATGGTAGACTGTAAAACGAAGTGTATGGGCGAACGCGAAATTTACAGCTTTTCAATATTGTCATACTTCACTTAATGATGCTTCAAGCGCTTCGGCTTTAAAACGCATAAACGACAGAAGGGGCGAAAATTACGATTTAAATTTTCGGGATCTGCTGTGTCTTTATTATTAAAGTTAGGGATTTGTATGTTTGCAATACATCGTTTTTATACTATCTTCTTATACACCACTGCCTAACACAAAAGGGAACTAAGGGGCCTTTGCTGAGTTGGCCACGAAGACCCATTCTGTTCAGGGTTGGTCACACTCACGGGTCAACACCCATCCGACGGCCTCCACGCATGAAGTGCGAGCCTGGGTCTGGCCTTACGGTTAGTTTCCCCTAGGAATCAATCTTCTGGCGCTCCTGGACGGTCTGCGCTCCGTGCGGCATTGCCAATCGATTGCGCACTCTGACTAACAGTCGGGGGAGTCTGGAAGCAGTACTGTTTCCTATAGAGCGGGGGTGGTTGCTTACCTTACGGCGACTGCTCTTGAAACGACCATCGGCTACCCGATCCTGGGTGAATAGCCGGGCAAAGGATGCCGTGGTCCGCGATAGATTCGGTATACACCGTTTCACCGCTTTGTAAGACAGAGGACCCCGCAAGCGACCTCGAACTCGAAACCAGTCGAGAGATCGGAGTAATCTGGTCGCAATTGGAGGTAAGGGTGTGAGTGTAAGCCCGCTGGGTAACATACCTGGTTATCTCGCGGATAAGGCGTTGGCCTCTTACGGGCATGTGGCGGAGTTTGACGGTGGACTGTTTTGTTCAAGTCTTCTGCGCTCACTTCACGGGAGATAGAACGACCAATCGTTAAAGCTTCCCGAGGTGACGGGTTCGCCCGTTGTAGTTGACAGCTCTTTTTGTCAAAGAATATAACATATTTTGAGGACAATTTCATTAATAGTCGTCTGAGGTTGACGTCAATTCGCAATGTGTACCCGTTTTACATGCCAGATAGATGCCAATGAAAACTGAACAGGAAAAGCCTCGCGTTTATTTGGTAGTAGGTTTTTGCAGAAAACTCAGTGAATTCAAGAGATTTCTTGGTTGGGGGTTGCTGTTAGAGTATAATATATTATATCATATTATATATATATATATATATATATATATATATATATATATATATATATATATATATATATATATATATATATATATATATATATATATATATATATATATATATATATATATATATATATATATAGTTATATTTGATAAGGTTTGTAAAGAAATCCGTTTATAGGATGATGTTTTTATTCAAAATAAAATTAGTAAAAGCTACTTAAAAAGTAGCGAAGGAAATCCCAGCTTGTATTGGGAAATGCTTATGTTTGAATGAGATATACTTACGGATGTGCACGACTTTCGACGGTGCAATGTAAGTTTAAAGGTCCTTTTGCAGTCGACTAATGATCACTATTCATCCATATATCTCATAAATAGGGCTTATCCTTATGCAACACAAAATGCCTTCAATTGAGACGAATTAAGCGAAAAAATGAAAAATTAAAAATTAAACATTTGGAAAACGGCTTTGCCGAAGTGATCAATAATTATATCATGTTGGGATAGGTTATGACGCATTATTATGAGGTGTATGATCTTGAATATTGCCCTACAATGTTTTGAAGTATCTCTAATAGTTTGAGAAGACTTTTTTCGTATTGTATGTTTTTCTCGCTTGCTACGATAATCGCATCAAATATGGGGTTAAATGTTCCGCAACTGTCCCATCTATAAATAACAATATTCCACGGGCGAGGTATATCCCCGCGCGGTCGTTACGTCTTCCGGCGTCGTGTTTACCTCTTCGCAACATTTTCGTAAACATCGAAACATAAAAATATTAGAAGAGACGGGAGACGCGCGACGGAAAGGGACGGAGGGCGCGGCACAAAAGGCTCTGAAGATGTCAGAGCGGCGCGGTAAAAGGTTTGACGCCTACCCGCGGCGAACGACTACGTCGTTTCTATTTATTAGCGGCTGTAACCGACGCGCGAGCGAACTTGCGGGTAGACATTCGCCTCGAAATGGCGATGTCATTACCGAAATATTAAGGTAGTATCTTCTTAACGGTTTCTCGCCTAATGTATTGATATCATCGTATTTTTCTGTTCTTTTAAGCCGTCCGTTATATCTTTATTGACTATGAACGGATTCCTATTAGGCAGTTTGGGAGTAGTCGGTTCCTACGGGCGAATTTTCAAGAGATCCATCCGAGTCTATCTGCTAAACTCAACATGTATGTTCATAACGACTTCTTAACATAATTTGAAAATACATAGCATCGTATCTACCCATTTAATCTAATACGTATTATTTACTGTTAATTGTTTTGTTGTAAACTGGTATGATATAGTCTTTGTTTTTGGAAATTGGTAAGTTTAAAGTTATATATTGTATATCATCATCTCTTGGCTAAATTGAGTAACTAGTTGAAGATTAATTATCCCACACAATTGTTATGGTTGTATTGGAAATAAATAGTTTTATCTTTGAAAAAAAAACCGTAACCCCAACTTGGGTTGTCGACTACAGCGGGCGAGCCCGTCACCACAGGAAGTTTTAACGATTAGTCGTTCTATCTCCCTGGAGTGAACGTAGAAGACTTGGGGACAAAACAGTCGGGGGCGGTTGCCTACCTTACGGCGACTGCTCTTGAAATGACCATTGGCCATCCGATCCCGGTTCAGAGCCGGGCAAAGGACGCCTTGGTCCACGATAGAATCGGTGTACTCCGTTTCACTTCGTAGGGGAGAGGACCGCGCAAGCGACCTCGAACTCGGAACCAATCGAGAGACCGGAGAAATCTGGTCACAATTGGTAGTTAGGGCGCGAGTGCCGCCCGCCAGGTAACATACCTGGCTACTCGCGGTAAGGCGTTGGTCTCTAACGGGTTGTGGCGTAGCTAGACGTCGGATTTGTTATGACCAAAGTCTTCTACGCTCACTGCAGGTCGATAGAACGAACAATCGTTAAAACGTCCTGTGGTGACGGGCTCGCCCGTTGTGGTTGACATCTCAATATGTTAGTCAGAGAGCACCGTCGGAGATTCTGGAGCGTGCAGCGTTGTCGCGGTACCGCCGGGGCGAGCCGGTAGTCCTGCATGGCCTATCGATCGACCCGGTGGCGCACCGAGCTGGGGAGTTTGCCCGCCTGATTCGGGTGGAGTCCTTGCGTGTCTGGCAGGCTAGATGGGACGCCGGGGGTACGGGCCGCCTCACCCATTGCTTTTTCCCGTCCGTCGCAGTGCGGATGGCAAATTCGTTTCTGCGGTTCGACCACCATACCACGCAGCTGGTTGGGGGCCACGGAGAGTTCAGAGCCAAACTATTTGACTTTGGACTTGCCGATGACCCCCGGTGCGCCTGTGGGTATGGTCGCCAAACTGCGGAACACGTAATTTGGTCTTACCCAATTCTAGCGGCTGTACGGGAGAAATTGATGGATGCAGTGGGCGCGTGCTTTGGGCGTTCTCCGATTGGGTACCCGGATTTGGTGTGTTGTAGGAGCTGCTTCCAGTCGTTTGGCGAGTTTGTGGAGCACTGGGTGGCTTCTTGGGAAAGCATGAGGCTTCGGGATACCCCCCAGGGGATACCCTCTTCCTTGGTGGCGTGATTCGGCGGCTACTTCCAGCCCGACGTGCCCGTCTTTGGGTCCGTCTCTTTACCGCCCCGAGGGGCGTTTCGTACTTTGCAGGATCCAGGGATTCCTCCCCCCCGTGGCTGCTCCAAGACCTGCCCACGGACCGTGTTCCTTCACCATCATCGTTCTAGGGCGTCCTCTACCACGCTTACCGGCTCCTAAATTCACGCTATCTGTTGATATTTTCTTTTTCTTTTGTGAAAATTTTTAATCTTGTAATATTTTTGTAAATTTTTCTTTTTGTCAATAACTTTTCTTATGAATAAATGGGTTCTCGGGGCGGTACGGGGGGGGGGTGGTTTACCCTATTTCACCCCCTGTGCGTTTTACCCTTCTGGTACGCGCAGGGTTGTCGTAGCACGACATCTCGGGCAGACAAGACGACCCTCGTCGTTATAACTGCCCGGGCGGTGGGCGGAGATTGCTGCCCCCACCTATCGCCTTGAAACTCTTAACTATTAGTCAGAGAGCACAGTCGATTGGCTTACGCCGCACGGTGCGCAGACCGTCCAGGAGCGCCAGAAGTTTGATTCCCAAGGGAAACTGACCATAAGGCCAGAGTCCTATCCAGACTCGCACTTCATGCGTCTTCGTGGTCAACTGAGCAAGGGCCCGTTAGCTCCCACATACAATCAACAGTCAAGGTACGCTAACATCCCATAACAATCCAAGCCATAACGCACTACCAGTCAAAGGATGAATATAGTGTTTATCATTCTACATTCCCCGTTCAGTAGGTATACAGTGTAGTAGCAAGGCGAATTACTTAATAATCCCTCAGATTGCAGTATTTTTTCGATGGCACCCAGTCTACACCTACACGGTAGATAAATAGCGCAATAATCCCTGTACGACCCGCCCAATCTGTCACTGCACTCTGATAAATAACACCGCTTCGGCTGCGACGTAGGGACGAACTAGGAATATTACATAATATAACAAGAATATATTATATTTAAAAGAATATATTACATTTAATATCAAGAATATACAATATTAAAAAAAATAAAAAACACTAAAGAACAATTGTGTTTTTTTGAAATATTACGGTTTTTTTTAAATATTGGTGGTTTATGTATTTATCCATATAGGTGTTCTTACATTTATCTTGATACACACATGTATCTTTTTACATTATTACCATTTCTGGTCGCTTGATGTAATTTAGTGTTTATTAGTGTAAACAAAATTGATGAGAGCGATTTGACCCCCTTCCCATGTATTGAGCGATTTTTGCCCATAATCAACCATTATCCTGAAGGTCTAAGCTATTCAAACATATATATTTCATTGAGGTACCCGATTTTCCGTTAGCTTCTGGAATAATTTGTAGTACTTTACTTGCAATTATTGAAATATTTATGGTTTTTTAATGAAATATTTATGGTTTATATATAGATCCATATATATTTTCGTAATGTACTCAATCAGACCTTTCATTTGACACGAAACACGATATATTTATGACAATTTATTGACATTTGTACATTTAGTTGATACTTACTTGATATCTAGCCAGTTAAGAACCTATGACACACAGGATGACATAACAATTCTAACAATACCACACATTTCTAACATTAGTACTGAATGATTTTTACCCGACTGCCTAAAATGAGTGTTACGTGTTCAGGATCCATCTATGTATGTTTTCCGTTTCCTTATTCCACCATAACTTAAAAACGCTTCAACTGATTTAGAAGTGAGTCGCATTGTTAGATTCGTTTGTCCTCCCGAGTGACATATGGTACGTTCCACGACCCCCCGCTCTCATATAAGGAGAAAGGACTGAGTGCGATGCGTGTTGACATTGGTCATTTGACAGTTTAGTTTTTTTCGTTCTTTCTTATCGCGGCCGTCAGGAATAGATCCGGTAGTCATAGTAACAAAGAGAAATATTTGGAATAGTAATTTATTTAAATAATTTATACAAAGTGTTTAATTATTACACTTCACAAAATATTGCTGATTTTTAAATAACCGTTTTGGGCTCTTAGGAATTTATTCCAATACAACATTTTGGAGAATTATAAAACTGCGCAATTGTACTCGGAAAAAATCCGGTGTGTATTAATGACGAAACCCTGATTGTTTATTTTACAACTAGCGATCCGCCCCGGCTTCGCACGGGTGCAATTTATTAATAAATAGCGCTCAGCAAGGAAATATGAAGTATATTTATTTTACAACGTTTATTTATTTATTAATAAGTTTTTAAATATGTCACAAATGAAAAATACGAATAATGTAATAATTGGTTTGAGTCGTAATTTTATCGTGAAACATACTCGTAGATCGAAATTTGACCACGGCTTATAGATTCAAATTTGGATAATTTTAACTGTCAGCGTCAAAATGTTATTTTTTCTGCCAGTTATTAATGTTTTTATATAGAAATGGTTCTGGTGGTGGAACCAATAATGTCAGTCTTATTTTACTCCCTGCGCTACACAAACCGAGTGGTTCGTGGCGTTACTTCAAGGCATTGCAATATTGGCAGAAATGATCCATTTCTCCAATTTGCACTCATTTATAATCGCTGTATTGTATCGCCAGATTATAATATTTAGAATGCCTCTCTGTATGTGTTTTGTCTCAAATTCAATCGTCTTCGCACTGCAACATTACGGATCCGTGCCGCTTCATTCAATTCTTGGCGATGCTCATCGCTTTCAGTTCCTCCTGTCTCTTTGTCGTCTTGTCGTCTTGCTGGAGCGGTCAATTTGCTGAGATTGGAGCGTCTGCGCAAGGGTATAACTGTGAAAAATTATAACTGTGCTAAACCTGGAAAAACATTCACGAATTACACAAATTAAGTTAATTCAGTTGATTTATCTTCAGAATCACGAAAACGCTATGAAAAAATTCAACTTAACTGTCAAATGTCAGTTTTCGCGCCGAGCCGCCATCTTGATTTTCGAATTTTTCGTATTCTTATTCTTGTCAAACAACGCCATCTATGATCAAGCTCGGCACTAAAATAATTTTTGGTTTTTCTCATTTTTCTCACTTTTCCGAGAGATTTTCCAATTTTTTTATATCCTATAGCAACACCGAAATGATTACGAACAAAACAAAAAAAGAATCGTTCAAATCGGGCCAGGCACTCGTGAGTTATTAGGTAACATACATAAAACCCGACTCATTTTTATTATAATACTAGCTGACCCGGCAAACGTTGTTTTGCCATATAAATAATTTTTAAGTAATTTCTAGTGTAGACAAAAAATAGCTTACTTATTGTAAGTGTGTAAGAATGTGGTATATGCGTGAAATAGGCATCGAGCACTGTGAACGATGAGGGAATATAAAAATAACAAAAGGCAAACATTGTTTTTAAGTTATTATAATTTATTCCTTAAAATTATATATCATTAATTAATCAATTACGACAGTAACACTAACAAACAATATCAATCTCTTAATGCTATAGCGTGAACAATATTTTTTGTTAGTCCATCTTTAGCTAACACAAACAAACTGGATGGTTTACCCACTCGAGAGCATGCCACGTATAATTGCCCGTGTGAAAAACATGGTGTTCTCAAATCTAAGCCACAAATAGATATCGTTTGACCTTGGGATTTGTTGATTGTCATTGCAAATGCCAATCTAATCGGAAACTGAATACGTTTGAATTGAATTGGCACATCTGTAGGTATAATAGGAATCCGTGGTATTAATATATTTTCACCTCGGAACTTGCTATTTAAAATGCTGGCTTCGATCACGTTTTTCATTACTTTTTGTTTCTTAATGTTGCATACTGCATCAGGGTTATTCTGAATATTTAGTGGCAGCTTAAATACTGAATGAGCTGTTCTGCCTCCATCCAATAAAGTTGCTGCAATGCCCGATGATGCAACGGCCAATGCGATGCCATTATTTGATCGTATTTCAGCAAGAATTAGCGAAATAACGAATGTTTTGCCAGTTCCACCCGGTGCATCCAAAAAGAAGAACCCACCTTGTCCAGCTGAAACTGCGAGTATAATGCGATCATAAATGGTTCTTTGTTCCTCATTCATTAGTGGGACATTGCGGGCAACAATCGCTGCCATTTCTACAGTGCTGTACTGCAGTTCACGATTCATTTCAGTATTCATTAAATCAGATGCAGTTCGATTTGGCGAATTCATACCGAAATGACTGAGTGGTAAGTTGGCAATGACAATGCAAAGATCCTCAATAGCAATTAATGCTTCATTGTACATTGCGTCGCTGAATGTTATGGTTAGATCGTGGCACCGTGTACGATGTTGATGCAATATATCATCAGTCATTGAATCTTTGTGATTATCCCACAATATCTGTGCTCGGGCTGGGAAACATGTAGTCAACACTATAGCGAATAGTAGACGAATTTGTATTGCTGTACAGTTCAATGCAGCTTCAGCAAGCATACATTCCCACTGGTTGTCGTCTTCCAGCAAGCCGAGTGCAAGGCATGCATCTTTATACGTTGGATAGTGTTGCCCATTCACTTTACGTATATCTTGAAATGATAATGGGCCAGTAACATTAACCAACAACAGTCGAAGATAAAAGCACTCAGTGTGTCTTGGATCGACTGTAAATAATCGCCCCAAGGCGTTTGATTCAAATAAATTGAGACATGCAGCAACTGGTGAGCCTTGCTTGCGGGGCATCCATGTTTTTGTTTGAGTCCATGTGAAATAGCGTGGTACTTGTGAATAGAGTAATGTTCGTGCAAAGGCACCAAAATCATCCGCACGATTACACAATTCAAAAAATTCAGTGAGTGTAGTTTTAGGTGGATTTATTGCAAGATCAATCGCTGTCTCGTTCGTGGAAAATACACGCTGACCGTTTTCAAGATGGACGGCTAACTGAACAACTGCTGGATCCCGTTCATGAATTGGAAAACCAAAGATACGCCAAGCAGCTTCATTGGAGCTGATGTGCCGACCAATTTGGTAGAGCGTTATTTCATCGTTTTTATTCACTGGAGGAGCATTCACATTAGTATTTTCCGCTCTAAACACAGCCATATCACTGCCTTAATGGACATACTTGCAAATGTATTTGATGTTCTTCACAGAACTGCAGAACTCAACATTAATATGAGCATTGTATGTCTTGCTCAGCAGAGGCGAATATGGCACCACCCAACGATTGTCAATATCAATGTCTGTGTTGCTGATATTTTTAATAAATGATTGTCCGCCATTATCGGGATTTCTTCGACGATATATTGGGTATCCGTCGACATTTGTGATCGTATCATTAGTAAAATCTTTAGGGAAATTTTTAGTACATTTTCCATCTGCCATGCAAGGCGATGAACTATTAAGAGTACCATGGACCATGGATCATGTTTGTTGTAACAATAACAAACAGCAGTTGGTCAGTGGACGGATCTGGAATTTCATAATTTTATTATTAATAATTATAAAATAGGAAAGATTAATAGTTAATATGAGAGTTACACTGAGATAGCAAAATAATAATTGTCAACGTTACTACTACACTTGATGCATAAACAATAATGATGGCCGACAACTGTGTAGGGAGTGAGAGAAGTCTTATTGTGCGAGAGAAACAGGAGACCGGCTTCGTTCTCATCCCTACTCCGTGCTGTTTACTGGGTCAGAAGTGACACCTGTAGACAACTGGCGGGGATAACTAATTAAATGACGATTGATCAGTTATCGACCGGGGATGAAAAATGATTAAATTACTAAAATGGCTATTAAAAAATAGGGGTTGGTGATAAAAGGGTAAAAATTTAGGGTTGTATGTATTTTTTAATGCGACATAATAAAAAAATAAAGAAATTAAAAAAATGACTAAAAATTAAAGAAAAATGTTAAGGGTGGACAACTCTTATCACTAAGGGGTATGAAAAATAGATGTTGGCCGATTCTCAGACCTACTCAATATGCTCACAAAATTTCATGAGAATCGGTCAAGCCGTTTCGGAGGAGTACGGGAACGAACATTGTGACACGAGAATTTTATATATAAGATATAGATAACTTCTAAACCGATTTAGAAGTGTGTGATATTGTTAGAATTGTTGTCATCTTGAGTAGCATATGGTACGTAAACTGTCCAAATATTAATAAATTAACATATATATCGAGTTCAGTGTCAAATGAAAGATCTGATTGAGTACATTCCAAAAATATACATCTATGTATGTATAATATGTATGTATAAATACATAAACCACAAATATTTCACAAAATCCGTAATGAAAATATTTTTTATTTATTTATTTATCCTATTTTTTATAGTTACATAAAAAAGATTGCGTAAATTTTTTTAACACATTTTAAAAGAATACATATGATGAAAATCGCGAAAGGGCGTTAACTTGTCAGGATTACATCACGCCACTAGGTATACGCCTGTGTTGGGGTGATGTATACAAAGTTCTGTGCTCCGATCTTTAAAAATAAAAAAATATTAACATTTCAATCTGAATTTATATATCAGTGCATAATTTATGCGAAAGCAAATTTGAAAAACGAGGAAAAGCATTCGAGCCTGCATGAACATAACACTCGCAATAAAAGTAATGTAGTAATCCCTAACGTGCGGCTTTCTTTATACCAGAGATCATATTTATATTTGGGGTTTAAATTTTTCAACTCATTGCCAGCAGAAATTAAAATACTTCAATTTCATTGAAGTATTTTAAGTATTGGTTGCATTTAAGTATTGGTTGCATTTAAGAAATGCATAAAAAGAAACTTAGCCATGCATGCTCTCTATAATTTTGATGAATTTGACAAGGCCGTCTTAGTTTTTTTTAAATAAATTAGCTTTTATTAAATTTGTTCTGTATTTTATCACCGTAGTTTTGATTTTATTGTAAAACTTGTTGTTTATTAACTGATTATTTTAAAATTTCTTGATTGACTATTTTTAAAACTTATTGATAGATTATTTCAAAATGTTTTTTAAATTTTTTTTTGTTATTTGAGTCTGTAAGATTGAATTTTTATAATTGATCCGATGGTGTCTTGCTTTTACATATAAAAAGTATATGTACACGTAATGAAGTTGTAATAACTTCTAGAAAATGTAAAATGACGTATTCCACAGTATGTACTTTTTGGAATTAATAAAATATGACTATGACTATTATTTGCTGAGCCTGTACGCCTTACCTGCTGTCCTTCTTCCGTCTCATAAATTATTTATATTATATTTAGCATAATATAATATAAATAATATAATATAACATATTACAATATAATATAATATCATATGTTATAACATATAAAATAATGTATCATATTTATATATAATATAGTATAACATAATAAAATATAACATATTATAATCTGTATATCTGTATATCCATAATTTACATCTATATATCCTATAATTTGTGGTTAGAAATAAAATATTTTAATATATCATACTTTCGCATTCATCTCTAGTATAATTTGAGAGCCAATGAGACACCCGTCTCTTGAACTGGTTGTCGGTTATGTTTAAAATCTGTCCTGTCTACGAGTTAAATATATTATAGAGTTTAGGTCCGAGATATGCGTAGTGTCGTTGTCCGTATACAGTCCTCATTTTTGGTTGAATCTGTTTGTCTTTGTGTCTAGTGTTGTGTTTGTGCTCTGGTTTGTCTTTATCCGTGTTCCTCATGAGGTCCCTCCGATTTATTAATACTTCACTTTCTGCAGTCGTGATTTTTATTCTTTTTATATATTTACTAGTTTATAAAGTTTACTTTTCGACTATCCAACAAAATGAATGGTGTTTTTTCTGCAGGTCTGAAATCTAGGACTAGTTACGGAGTAAAGAAAAACCTAATAAAGTCACTATGTATTAAACGCTAGATTATTGTATGTGCTGTATGTTTTCCAAAATGATTAAATAAATAAATAACTAAATGAAAATATAGATAATTAAATAGATACGAGTATGTCTATTTATATATTTATTCAAAATCGACCAACTCAAAAAAACAAACTGAATGCACGTCACTGATTACGCGATGATACGTATTCGCCCCAGTAGGGCGGTGTCGACAGCGGGTGAACCCGTCACCCCAGGCTGGTATAACGATATGTGATCGTTCTTTCAGCCGTGGGATGAACGTAGAAGACTTAGAGACAAGACAATCTACCGTCTAGCTCCGCCAACAGCCCGTTAGAGGCCAAGGCCTTAGAGCGAGGCACCGGGAAAGGTAGCCTCGCCCTCTAGCTACCAGTTTTGGTAGGATAACTCCGTCTAGAGTTAACCTTCAGGATACCTCCATCCTCCCGGCTGGTTACAAGTCCGAAGTCGCTTACGCGGCCTCTACCTGCTGTATTACAGCGGTAATTCAGTTTGAATTTATCGCGGACCTGGGCGTCCTTTGCCCGTAGTGCCACACGGGATCGGGTGGCGCGGTATCCGCACCACCCGATCCCGTGTCCGCCCGATTCCGAATCCGCACGTCTTCGCCCCAGTGCGGTCCTGTCTTCCGGGTGCGTCCAAAATATGTACCCCCGCCCCCCCTTCCCATCCTCACCCTTTTTCGTTGCCAATATAGTGAGGCCATTTATTGCCGTTGCATCCAATTCACACGGCACATCGCCTCCGTTTATACCGCCCACCCCGATCCATTGCCTTTGTTTACTATGGACCTTACTTGCCTAAAAAAGGCCATGAATTAGCCGAAAATAAGTGACGTTACAGCCAAGGGATGACAAAGTTACCGTGAAGCGATTAGGACTTTTTTATCTTTTAATTAATGCTTAAAAACTTTCCTTTTCGAGCATGGCGTACATGAAAGAAATTGGCTCCAAAGGGACGCGAGAAAGTCAGGGAAGCGAATACGGATATGGAATAATTAATCGTCGTCATGGAGTTTTTCATGTTGTAATATGAATGAGTGCCTTTATTGTACCATTATTGCTGAAAAAAATGTTATTTATTTATAAAATATTAGATAAAGGATTTTTTTTATAAAAGGGTAATATCGATAAAACCAAAATCATTGCAGATGGGAAAAAATGTTAAAAGGATTCACGAGACGAATTTGGGAAAAATGAAAGTGGTTTTAAACTTTTTTACAAGTCTATATTTTTTGGGGAAATCAGCTAATCACCGTGTGAACACTAGTTACGCCCAAAACTATGTTATGCACCGCTTGATGACCACATATAATAGTCGATTCGAAGATATCGACATTTTTTACTTTAACTAAATTCAGCGAGACTGTCCTTAGCTCACTAGGCGTCTAGGAATAAAGTATATAATACAATAAATTAATAGTTTAAAAAAAACACTTTAAACACGCTTTTATAAATGATCTTAAATCGTGGTCAAAGTTCATTACAAGACCTTTCTAACAAGTCCAAACACGGCTATGATACGATATTCCATCATGGAATGCCAGTGCCTATCTTCCGGCTTCATCATCAGACCTTGAAACCTGATCGTGGTCAAAGTTCATTCCGAGACTTTTCTAACAAGTCCAAACACAGCTATGATACGATGTTCCATCATGAAGTTCCAGTTCATATCTTCCGACTCCATCATCGGATCAGTTCGACAGTACCATATTATTGTATTGTCATTAGAACAACATACAGCTACCAATTTTCATGGCGCTACAATCCTTGGAAGATGGTTAAATTATTTACCTTAGATTCCATTACATAGTTACATACAGTTCGACCTAATAAAAGCGTGTTAATAAACATACAAATTGTTTCAAAACACTCAGAGCGAAAATGAGAATAGCAAAGAGTATAATTTGAATACCTATATCCTATCCTACATATATCCCATCCCTCTCCTTTTCTATCATTGCAATAGTTCGACTGTAATTTAATTTAATTTAGTGCAATACAACTTTTGATTTACCTTATAAGAAAATAATGTAGGAAACAATTAATCGGCCAGCGAAACACTGTATTAAGATTTAGTCATAATTAATGAAGCGCTGTATGTTTCCCGAAAACAAAATAAATAAATAATTTAACCTCAGACGGGAGGGGGATAAGGGGAACATGTGCTGTTGCTTCTGAGACGCTTGAGAAGTGGAGAAAGTGCGCTCAACGTAACTTTGAAATAGAGGACTATCACGCGATTGTTTTATAAACAAAATAAAAATATAAAATAAGATAGAGATAACAATAAATATATAAAAAACACGACTGCCGTTACAAAAAGTGAACTACTGTATTTATAACAAGGTAGAGAGGACGAGTAAAGTATAAAAAGTAATAAGTATATAAAATAAGACTGATTTTATTAAATATCTTCTTTATAAATAGGATAGAAAACGAATTTACCGCGTGAAATTTGTAGGACCCGACGTTTCGGTGACGTTGCAGCCGCCGTTGTCTAGGGTAGACTGAAGATCTGTCAGTCCGTTGTTTTGCGGGTAGGCCGCAAACCGCTGCCGCCACTGCGTAGGTTATAACGGTGGTGGGGGGCCGGGCTCGGAGCGCGGGAATTTTTTAAAATCCGTCTTGCACACAACACTCACTGTATCCTGTTTTACGTCTTTGCGTTCGGCGTTCGGCGGCGGGAACATTTTAAGAAGAGGGTTCCACGTAGAAGAGAGTTTGTAGCCGTCATCTCTATTGAAGTTCGGAGTTCTTCTTATTTCAATGGCTTCCCGGATCATGCGAGGAAAGTAGAATTGTTCCTTGGATAGAACAATGGGATTTTGAAACTGCATCCAGTGGTTACTTCCGCTATCCAATATATGTTCGCAGATCGCCGATTTTTCTCGCTGAACGTTTTTAACAGCTTTGATGTGTTCTGTCAGTCGCGTGGCTATGGGCCGTTTCGTTTGTCCAACGTAGGCTAGACCGCAGCTGCATTCGACTTTATACACACCCGGGGTTTGCAGTGGTATTACATCCTTTACAGGCCTCAAAAATCGAGCTATATTTTGGGTCGGTTTGAAGATCGTTTTTATATCGAATCTGTTTAGCATCTTACTTATTCGATCAGTCACGCCCTTGACGTATGGTAAGAATGCTCTTGATCTGCTCGGTTTTTGAGTTTCGTCCGTATTAGATCGTGTGCGTACGCACACGATCTAATACGGACGAAACTCAAAAACCGAGCAGATCAAGAGCATTCTTACCATACGTCAAGGGCGTGACTGATCGAATAAGTAAGATGCTAAACAGATTCGATATAAAAACGATCTTCAAACCGACCCAAAATATAGCTCGATTTTTGAGGCCTGTAAAGGATGTAATACCACTGCAAACCCCGGGTGTGTATAAAGTCGAATGCAGCTGCGGTCTAGCCTACGTTGGACAAACGAAACGGCCCATAGCCACGCGACTGACAGAACACATCAAAGCTGTTAAAAACGTTCAGCGAGAAAAATCGGCGATCTGCGAACATATATTGGATAGCGGAAGTAACCACTGGATGCAGTTTCAAAATCCCATTGTTTTATCCAAGGAACAATTCTACTTTCCTCGCATGATCCGGGAAGCCATTGAAATAAGAAGAACTCCGAACTTCAATAGAGATGACGGCTACAAACTCTCTTCTACGTGGAACCCTCTTCTTAAAATGTTCCCGCCGCCGAACGCCGAACGCAAAGACGTAAAACAGGATACAGTGAGTGTTGTGTGCAAGACGGATTTTAAAAATTCCCGCGCTCCGAGCCCGGCCCCCCACCACCGTTATAACCTACGCAGTGGCGGCAGCGGTTTGCGGCCTACCCGCAAAACAACGGACTGACAGATCTTCAGTCTACCCTAGACAACGGCGGCTGCAACGTCACCGAAACGTCGGGTCCTACAAATTTCACGCGGTAAATTCGTTTTCTATCCTATTTATAATGTCAAACAACCGCGATAGTCTTCGATCTTCTTTATATTTGATACATTGATGCAATGCATCTTTCATTATCTTAATGACATTTGATTGAAACCTCAAATAATTATATAAAATTTAACGCCCTCTATACTCATTTGTATGCACTCTTTCGAACTATCTTTTTACATTAGTACCATTTCTGGTCGCTTGATGTAATTTAGTGTTTATTAGTGTAAACAAAATTGATGAGAGCGATTTGACCCCCTTCCCATGTATTGAGCAATTTCTGCCCATAATCAACCATTATCCTGAAGGTCTAAGCTATTCAAACATATATATTTCATTGAGGTACCCGATTTTCCGTTAGCTTCTGGAATCATTTGTAGTACTTTACTTGTAATTATTGAAATATTTGTGGTTTTTTAATGAAATATTTATGGTTTATGTATAGATCCATATATATTTTCGTAATGTACTCAATCGGACCTTTCACTTGACACTAAACACGATATGTTTATGTTAATTTATTACATCTGGAAATTTGAATATTTAAACAACTATTTAGTCGATTTGATGACAGTTAATATACCCTATGACACTCGGGATAACAACAATTCTAACCAGGGTTGGCTTGATTTTCCCTAACCCGAAAAAACCCACTGGGTTAAATTGGTTAAAACCCACCTGAAAAAACCCAAGGGTTTTTGACGAATGTGGGTTTTTGAAAAATACTTATTTATAATAATTAAATCAATGAACGGATGTAGCATTTATATTATATTTTATCAAAAAAAAAGATGTTAATACACTTAAATTAATAGTGTTTCTTAATTAATAGCGTTACTTTAATTCACCAATCCCACTCACACATATTCTTGTCACGGAGATATCGGTATACTTAGACTAGTTTCTGGGCTTTTTCCACATCCAGTCTGTTCCGTAATTTACTCCAGACTATTCCAAATGTTGAGAAAAGTCTTTCAATTGATGCAGAACTGGCCGGACGAGTGTGTAATGTGAGAAATCGTTTGCACTACGACTCAATACTTTCGCGCCGAAACACTGCCACTAGCGGTTGTTAGTGTGAACTCTTATCCTGTTGTGAAAATAAAGGGAGCTCCCCCCGACAATGACAATAACGATTTTCGGGGGAATTCCCTTCATGGTAGTGTAACAACTTTATTCAGTAGTAAATAGATTTGGATTGAGAGAAAAAAATGCAAGAAAATGGTAATAAAATAAAATTAAATGTAAAATTAAAATATATTCATTTAAAATTCTCGCCCTCGCATGTGAGGCATCCAATAATGGATGCCTATGGCAAAATGTATACAAAATGTATATAAATGTAAATATAAATGTAAATGTGCGCCGCTCTATAGTAATCCGCTCTATAGTAATGCTATAGCTCTATAGTAAACCCCGCTCTATGTAAATGTAAATGTAAATATAAATTTATATACATTTTGCCGTAGGCAAACCCGAGCTAATCGCCATTCATTTGAGGGGTTAACTCCGAAAAAACCCGAAATTCCCCCGAAAAAGCCCGAAAATCCCCGAAAACACCCGAAATAACCCAGTGGGCAGATATTTTTTGATTAAACCCGGGTGTTTGCCAACCCTGATTCTAACAATAATAAATACTTTTAAATTGGTTGGAGCGTTTAAAAGTGATGGTGGAATAAAGAAACGGAAAACATACATACATGAACCCTAAAAACATAACACTCCTTATTTTGGGTATTCGTGTAAAAAAAGGGAAATTGAGGCTTGAAGTTTTTAACACTCGACGTTTCGGCGTTGTTGCTTGGCAACCGCGGTTTGCAACATCGCCTAAATCCGTCTTTTCTCTTGCCTTCGTAGCAAAAATCTGAAATAAAAAAAAGGGTTGTCAAAAATTACATATTGTACAAAATTCCGCGTCAGCTGTGTTCGTCGTGTAATTTCCGACCGGATTATTATACTGTATATGGCAGATGTGCGCGCCGTATACCCGGGTAATGTTTATCCCGAGTTTTAATGACGTCATCGTAAAAGAGGGGAGGGGGGAGCAAAACGCCCCGAATGCCGTAAATGAAAAATGAGCTTTTTATTGCAGCCCGGCGATAAGGACAGTCTGTCCCGCGTCGCGAATAGCGAAATCCGACACCAGTGGACCAAAAGTGTTATACTTAGCTTTTTTCATTTAATTTAATTCAATTTAAAATAATGTAAACTGCAAATCCGATCCTAAAATTTAAATATTTGAACATAATCCTGAATCGAGCACGCGTTCTATACGAGATACCCTATTTTGACCACTGGAGCAACACGCCAGAGTTGAATCAATCCAAAGCGCTAATTAAGGCTTATTATTATTATTATTATTTATTCCGTAGCCGGCGATTGGGGAAGGGGTCGCCCTCGCAGCCAATACGCTGCTGTCGGTGCCGCTGGATCTCGTACTCCATTCACGATTCGCTTCCATTCTTAACGATATTTGCCACGTCTCGAGCATCCCCAGCCAATAATCGTTGATTCTTAAGTTCGTCTTTGATGTTATTTAGCCAGATTTTCTTCTGTGCCGATCGCTGAATTCTCCATTCTGTCGGACGGTCTCGCCAAAGAAGTTTACGTGGCAAGCGATTATCGTCCATTCGGCAAACATGGCCGAGCCATCGTAGTCGACGTTTTTGTACTTCTTCGATCGTTGTTACTAGATCGCATCTTTCTCTAATGGTCTCGTTTCGAATTCGGTCGCGGAGTGAGGCACCGAGAATCTGCCACAAGCATCGAATTTGGAAGACTTCGAACTTTTTGAGTTCCGATTGTAGTAACGTCTTAATTAATTAGGGCTTACGACCCTAAGACGGCCCGTGACGCCTTATCGCTAAATAGGAACAATCTACGCATACTGGTGAGGGCGCTCACGGGGCATTGTGGCCTCAACAAACACATGTACAACCTGAAGCTCCAAGACACAAAAATGTGCAGGTTCTGCCAAGGGGCAGAGGAAACTCCCCTGCACCTCATATGCGAGTGTGGCCCGCTGATGCGTAAAAGATACACCCATTTGGGTGGTCATTTCCTCCAACCTGAGAAGGTAAAACAATCTGGCGCCAAAAGCCTGTTGCGGTTCTTAAATGACAGGAGGCTTAGCGCAGAACTATATAGGTGGCGAACACAATAGATCAGCAATAGTCGCAGTGTTACAAGGCGCATAAAGACCTTAGAAAAGCCCCACACAACAAATAAAAATAAAAATAAAATACCCTATTTTACAGACAAGACTAAATTTCGAAACCCGCTTGCGGCCATTCATATCTTCCGATTGTTCTTTCCTGGCCCACCGAGTAATAAGAAGGGAAGGTATTGTGAAAGCGGTAAAAAAATCGAGGTGAAGAAGGAAATACCCATTTTGAACCCCCCTGATAAGATTAAGACCATTTCCACTATAGCGCCCAAACGCTTAATCCTATTGAGCTGAAATTTTGTATGGAGCCATCATTTGGTCATGACAAGAGTTAAAATGAATGTGATTAAAATCGTTCCACCAGGGTACGCACTAGTCATAATATATCATTCTCGATATATTGGACTTAGAGACTTGAAATTTGGTGCCTTATTGGGTTAAAATTACACTGTTAAATCTATACTAATATTATAAAGAGATAAAGTTTGTGAGTTTGTAAAGTTGTAGGGAATAATCTCTGGATGTACTGAACCGATTTTGAAAATTCTTTTAGCAATTCAAAGCCACGTTATTTGTGAGTGTCATAGGCTATATAATAATCCGAGAAATGAAAAGACCTATTCGTGGTAGTCGGATTTGCAAAGTAAGTCGGAGAAAAAACGGTCGAATGAAAACGTTTCTTACGAACGCTGCCTTAACGATGAGAGATATATGATTGAGTTCTAGAGAAAAGTTGTAGAGATTGATAATGCGTACAAAAAAGTCAGCGACAGCATATATCTAACTTTTATATTTTAGTCACAAAAAGTAGTTTTTTGTATTAAAAAAATAATTTAAATCTGTCATGTTTATTGGTCATCAATTATTATCAACAATTATGAATCCTTATCAAAATAAGTAAATTCATCGTCTCAAGTGTTTAAAACAAAAGACTTTTCCCTTTTACTGCATATAATTTCCTTTTTACTGCATAAATGGTTAAAAGATAATACGACATGGGTATGGAACCGTGACCGTATCTCGGGTTGGAACTCCTGAAAGACAATATATTTTGGTACCAAATAATAACATTACTACATACAAATTGGCATGCAAATACGTCCATACATATGCAGTAAAAATATAACCCTCCTTTTGGCAGTCGGGAAATAAATCATAACACTCAGTACTAACCGAATCATACTCATAATTTCATCACAAGTAAAAATGTTTACCGCCCAACGAAGTTGGCACGGGTCAGCTAGTACCTTATATACTTGATGCACTAATAATATTTCAATTCCGCTATACATTTCAACCAAATATTAATGCCTCGGGCGGTGCGATTTGTGCCAACAGATGGAACGAAACCCCACCAGGTTCGTCCGCCGACCGACACTCATCGATTTTAATTGTAATAATATTCAGATAAAATCAGTCTTTTGCTACTCGCTGGGAAAGGCAAGTAGAAAAGGACAGATATTCCAACCAAAATCATAGTGTGTTTTTTTGGTTAAAATATCTCTATAATAATATTTACATTCTGCTATACATGCTGATCAAATATTAACGCCGAGCCACCCGAGGCTAGCCGATGAACGAACTGCGCCTCCCGGGGTAATTGCAACGGGGCCCAACCGAGTTTATCTGCCGGCCGAGAGAGAGAGAGAGAGAGAGCGACGGCGCTCTTAGATATTATTTATGAAATTAGTAATGTCTTTGGCTGAAATCAGTCCTTGGCTACTTTCGGGAAAGTTTGGGTGTGACACAACCTATTTTTATTTATTTATTATCAACTAGCTGACCCATGCCCACTTCGTTGGGCGGTAAAACTTTTTAACTGTGATGAAATTATCAGTGTGGTTCGGCTGCCAAAAGAAGGGTTATATTTTTACTGCATATGTATGTATGTATTTGCATGCCAATTTGACTAAATTACCTTTTATTTGTGAGTTTCTTCTTGTGAGTGTCTTATTTGTGAGTGTCTTATTTGTGAGTGGCTTATCTCTTTAACTATTTATGCAGTAAAAGGGAAAAGTCTTTTGTTTTAAACAGTTGAGACGATCAATTTACTTATTTTGATATGAATTCATAATTTTTGATAATATGACCAATAAACATGACCTAAGGATTCAAATTATTTTTTAATATAAAAACTACTTTTTGTGACTTAAATATAAAAGTTAGACATATGCTGTCGCTGACTTTTTTGTAGGCATTATCAAGCTCTACAACTTTTCTCTAGAACTTAATCATATATCTCTCGTCGTTAGGGCAGCGTTAGTTGAAACGTTTTTGTTCGACCGTTTTTTCTCCGACTTGGAAATCCGACTACCACGAAAAAGTCTTTTTATTTTTCGGATTAATCGATAGCCTATGACACTCATAACGTGGCTTTCTATTGGTAAATAAATTTTAAAAATCGGTTCAGTAGATCCAGAGATTAACCTCACAAACTTTACCTCTTGATAATATTAGTATAGATTACAATGGTTCAATATTCATTGGTTTAGAAACTAATATCGAAGCAATACCTCTGTCACAGTTGTAAGGTAATGGTACATTTCAACCAACTGTCATTGTTTCAGATCCTCCTGGAGTTCCATACATAGAAGGGTTCACTGAAGGCGACATATTCTACCGAGGACAGACCGTCGAGCTCATCTGCATGAGCAGAGGGGGGAATCCGCCAGCTCAACTTGTATGGTACAAAAATAACGAACAAGTGACTTCGGTGTACAGGTGAGTACCTACCCATTTTACAATACCCTAAGAATCAGAATGCGAAATAAATTATTAGAAACAATACATAGAATCACATACAAAGAGTTTGGGAGACAAAGCAGTCCGAAACACTCGGCAATGCGCGCTCTAAAACTGCGCTAAAACTGTAATTAATTTCCCGTCTGGCTTTCCTGATGCGTATTCTGCTCGACGGGTAAATGTTCCCAATTCTACCCTCCTTTCGAAACGCTCCAGAGTTAAACAGCATTGATTGCGTGGACCGCGCACAGCGTGTTCGGTTTTTAGGGTTATATCCATTCACTTTATGGCTTAGAGACTACGTCAAAATATTTAGACGATCAAGCATGCTTGTCAAGCATCGCGTCGTGGTCTGGGAGGGGATCGTAAACCGCAGGAATTATTTTTTTATTTATTTTATTTATTTAGGTAAGTAACAGCATGAACTTATAATTAGATACATAATTCTTTAAAAAAACATGTTCTTATGCCGATTATAACTTACGCCGTTCGAAATTATTTGAAAAATATTTTACAAACTAAACTATGAAACAAAAAATACAATACATCCGTAAATATTTATTAGTCAAATGACCGCAAAAGTTGTAGAGTTAACCGCAACCATATAAATCATACTTATACAACATAAATTCAAAATAAGTAAATGGGAATACATATATAAGTTATATTATATTATATTATGCAAATATATATTTTAAATATTTACTAAAAATGCCTAACTTTGTAGATTATACCAGGGAGTCACGAACCCTTCGGCTACGTAACGACCAAATTTGTTTGCACATCAGAACACCGTTGACTACGTAACGACCAATATTGGCGGCTTGCTCGCGGAGCGCACAGTAATATTATTTTCTAATTCGAACGCATCCTAAAATCCATACCAAATGTCTCATTATTACCATAGATACATAGACGGTCACTAGGATAATTTTGCGCGTCATTTCGGTGATATTCTGGTAAAACTCCATTGTCAAACATCATCATTTTTTTTTCGAGAAATCATCAAAATTTTTATTGGTTTTTATGACCTAATATCTAAGTATTTTTGTATGTAAATAAGCAAAACGAAATATTACCTTTGCTAGAGAATCTAATAAAGATCACGATACTATTTACAATTTCGATATAGGGTTCCGTATTTTTCCGTAGGACAAGTATAAGTTAGAAATGCCGAGTTTTTTTTTCGACTCTCTCATATTTATTCATAATTATCTAATTGTTTCACAAAATGATATTTCCATATTCTATATACGAAATTTCAATGTGATTATTGCACAGTTATTCTTTTTATGATTGCTATAGTAGTTCCATAGTTATAGTACCTTTTGTCGAGCACGGTGATATTGCAAGAAATTCCAATAAATTGACGCGCTCTGCCATGAAATTATGCCTCTACTCGAAGGGTTTTAGACGTAATTGATTGATGAATGACGTGACTCCCTGGTATAAAACTACAAAATTAGGCATTTTTAGTAAATATTAAAAAATGCATTTTCCTGCTGTTTACGATCCCCTCCCAGCCAGCGACGCGATGCTTGACAAGCATGCTTGATCGTCTAGAGAGCCGTTTACAATTCATTTACCCCGCCAGAATGGCCTTGGTTGCGGTTAGACCACTAAAGGTGGGTATCTATTAGGTTTGCGCATCAACGCTGTTCCGCGCATCTGTAACTGCACCAGTAGAGGATGCGTTCGCGCTCCTGGAGCATGCAACGTTGCACGCTCCTCGGCGAGTGCTCCATACGGGGGCGGTAAATGCTGCAAGCACAAAGAGGAGCGCAGTGTGTTCGTGGACGCGAGCAAGGTGAGACGTTGGTGGGTACGTCTCGCGCATCACCTTCGGCGTTCAGTATACGCAAATCATCGCTATGGATTCGGCCGAAGAGAAATGTCCAGCTCTAATCGAGGAGTACCGAAATTATACAGTGCTATGAGATCCGTTGACCGTTGACCGTTGACCTTTGAGGAGTCCCCTCATCGGGAGCCAACCCAGGATATAGAATCTGGTCATGCTTACCATTAAAAAATACATTGTCATCGGAATTAAACCAACAAGTAAATGTTTAATTTCATATGATAATATTTGAGAAGTTCCCTTAATTCCTCATGGATCCTATCATTAGAACACGATTTTAATGCAAATGGATCCAATCTGTAAGTATAGCCTTTCAAATAAAAATTTAAAAAACCAAATCGGTTGATAAATGGCAGAGCTTAGATAACAAACATTTTAAAAAATGATACAACTGAATTGATAACCTCCTCCTTTTTTGGAAGTCGGTTAAAAATCTTTTATAACTACCCACTTTGTGGTTGGGTCGGTGGTCTGCTAAAAGCCCGGTACCACTGACCTTCACTGACCTTCAAGTTGGGCAGATCGCTGGGTTCAAGAAAGGCTCGTCCCAGTAAACTGTGTCTTTTTTCGGCGAGGCCTGGGCAGCGACCAACGATATGTATGCTGTCTTCAGGTTCTTCACCACATATTCGGCAGTCCTTGCTCTCGGTCAAGCCAAGGTTGACTAGATGTGCTCTAAGGGTAATGTGTCCGGTGAGGAGACCGATAGTGGCTCTAAGGTTCTTCTTGGTAATGTCAATTAGGGCCTTGGTTTTCTAAGGAAGGGGTTGCTCAATGATGGCATTTGCCTGGCGACATCCTTGGCTCTGTTTCCAGGATGCCCGATGTTCTTGCTCTCTGATGATTTTCTTACCGGGCATTCCAGTGTGCCCAGTTTTGCCAGTCTGTCGGCCTGGTATTCTTTGATGGCTCGGTGTCCATATTATTGTGATTTTGTTGGCTTTTTCCAATTTGTTGAGCTCTTTCGTACAGTCCCCACAGAAGATTCTGTGGTGGCTTTGGTCAGAGCCTTTGGTCCAATGCTGTTCTGCTGTCGGAGCAGATGAGATAAAGTGAGATAAATTATCTACATCTTTTATATTACATATAAAAGATGTAGACAATTTAATAAGCTTTCATGTGATGTCGTCAACGTTGAGATTTAGCAGATAAGACTATCGAATGAATGAACATCCTGTATATACGGAAATGGTGTTGGCGCAGTGGCCGTGGTCGGTGCGGGTGAGGTGGCAAATTGTACGAGTATAACGGAGGGTGTATATTTCCGTTGCACGTCACGGCCGCTTCCGTTGACAAGCTCCTAATAACCGCGCAAACCCAACTTTATAAAACTTTCGTCCTCACCCCCCCCCCCCCCCCTTCCCTTCATCGCGCGAGTTTGTATAAATTACCAGAACGCCCGACATAGCTCAATTTCGCCGTTGAACAGGTGGAAGTTTTGAGGAATCCCATAAAACTCGGGGTCGACCTGGACCGCGTTTTATAGCTGGAGTACGCCCAAGAAAACCATCCTATATTATGAAGTTCGAGGTACGGCCTCGACGACGAAATTTTAGCTTACTCGATATAATACACTCGGCAGCGATGAATTCGGGTCAACAGTATTAAACCTTAATATCTCTGCAAGTAAGAATGCTAGAGTATTCAATAATTACTGCATCAATCATGAATATTGAATACCAGAAACGCTTCTTATTAATTAATTTTCCGGCCCACGACTATACGACTTTTGTATTGACGAATAAGACAGGTTTGCATTAGCCTGAAGTAGAATGCGAGCATGTTCCGTATTTAGTTCCGGTTGTTTTGAGCAAGTGACAGAGCAGATTTTTTATTGTATAATTTCAATAGATTTGTGGTTTTTATTGCCTGATAAGCAATGAAGAAAATTGTCCCTTATGGTGAGTTCTGTTTTTAACTTGAGTTCACTACCACCTGCCAAAATATGAATGTATATTTGAATTTTATTTTATATAATGTGTATTGTAACTATGTAATGAAATGTAATGTAAATACATGTATGTGTATGTAAATGTAAAAAAAAAAAAAAAACATTTAATTATGAAACGAATAAATAAATGACTCCTTGGGGGATTGGATGGGGATAGAAGCCTCTGATCTTTGGATATACTATTAAGCTCGGGCAGAAAAGACGACTATAGTCGTTATAACTGCTCGGGTGGTGGATGGATTGGCTTCTGTCTTCATCCACCTCGCTGGAGTAAGAAAATAAGAAAAAATCTCTTAGCTTCAGTACTATTA
Source organism: Micropterix aruncella (assembly GCA_944548615.1). Lineage (NCBI taxonomy): Eukaryota > Metazoa > Arthropoda > Insecta > Lepidoptera > Micropterigidae > Micropterix > Micropterix aruncella. The sequence goes on from OX155978.1 coordinate 5,164,730, forward strand.
TATTGAAATGTAAATGCCCAAATGATCGAGTAAGAATATTCCAAGACAAAATTGCATTTTTTTCCATTTGTGGTCCAACAATTTCCTTGAGGTAACAACAGCAACTGCATAGTAGGTAAGGATCTAATATAAATAGACTGCCAGTCCTACTTCGCCGTGGGTGGAATAAATGGGAAAGTTGCTTAGCAATATTATTTGGTCCAGGTGACATGGCGGCGGCCACTTAAGCAGCAGTTCAGAGTTGAACTAGAGTTAAATCTGGCTGGGCGAACGTCGGAAAGTTTGCATCGCGAACTACGAGCGGATGGCGGGCGCCGAAGGCGGAGCGTTCACTATTCACAATGGCAACTTGTTAAAAAGTTCCACCCCCCAGTCAGTGGCGCGTGCATTCATCTCCCGGGGAAACGCGATACCAACACGACCGGGAAAAGAAACGTTTATATATCGAAACCCTTAACCAAATCTCAAGTGCGAAGCGTCGCTACAACCACCGTCAAATTCTCTATCAAATGACATATCGGACATCTGGATATCTTAATTTTTGTAGGGATATTATTTTGGATGGAACACGCGACAGTATTCACTAAACCTCATGTTTAGTCATACAACCCTTAAGGAATTTTCAAGTATAATAAATCTTTGTAACCCTCGTCAAACTTCCCATCGAATAAGGTGGAGGTCTCACTGTTCAAAATGGCAACTTGTTAAATACAAATAATCATAGATAGAGATATAGACACGAAATACGGCTAAATGGTATTTGGGTTACATTTGTAACCAGGGAGAGACAGGCGAATATTCGCATATCGAATGATAAATACCGCCGCTGCCGCGAAGCAAAGTACGCACGCGTTTTTAATATGCGCGTCTGCTATTTCACAAAGAAAACACAACACGCGATGCGACGAAAACATCCCCTCGTTTTTCCATCTTCGAGGCACGAAAATGTCAGCGATTTTGTCAATTTTAACGTGGCTCGGTCGCGTCCACCGAATCCGTCTCGCGCAATGGCGTAATAACAGCCCGTTCACACGGTTTCGACGAGTAGATTTTCTTAGCAAGATAATCTAGGCTTACGTTTAATTACGTAAGGGGGGGGGAGGGGGTGCATGACCTGATTGCGTAGTCAACTTTGGTCACCACATCGCAATTTTTTTTGGTCTTAACCTGCACGGATATAGCGCAGTGCCGTGACGAAGTACCTCTTCGCGCGATGTGCGTAGATAGTCCACGCGCTCGTCTGCGGTTGAGTCGCCCGGGCCTCAGTGACAAGACCCGGCAGCAAAAATAAATGAATCAGTTTTTTACTACATTCGGTTTAACCGTATTGTGAGAACACATGCATTAGTTTGCATACGTAGTAGGGCGATGTCGACTACAACGGGCAAAACCGGCATCCCAGGCTGGTATAACGATATTTGATCATCTTTCAGGCGTGGGATGTGCGTAGAAAACTTAGAGACAATACAATCTACTGTCTAGCTCCGCCAACAAGCCCGTTAGAGACCAACGCCTTACGGCGAGGCATCGGAAAAGGTAACCAGCGGGCGAACTCGCCCCTTAACTACCAGTTTTGGAAGGATATCTCCGTCTGGCATTAACCTTCAGGATACCTCCGTTCTCCAGCCTGATCACGGATCCGAAGTCACTTGCACGACTTCTACCTGCTGTATGTTCAGCGATGAATCGGTTTGAATCTATCGCAGACCAAAGGCATCTATTGCCCGGCTCTTAATTCAGGATCTGGTAGCCTAATGATCATTTCAAGAGTGGTTGACGACAGGTCAATTTCCACCCTCGCTGCTTAGGAGACAGTATAATTCCATAGTCTCCAAACTCCTTCAGCAATTAGTCAGTGCGCACAACCGATTGGCTGACGCCGCACAGTGCGCAAACCGTCTAGTAGCGCCGGAAGGCATTCCCCCAGGGGAACCGATTCACCAGCCGTGAGGCTTGAGACGCGGGAGTTTTACCCAGGGTAGCCTTCCGCACGTGGGGGTTCTGAACAGGAGCTGAATCGTGAGTTGAGCCGATCCGAGAACAAAATGGATCTTATGGCCAAAGCTGCACGAAACCATTCGCTACCAAATGCATACGCCACTGTAAAAAACGTTTCGGTAAACCGCAACGTGTGAACGGGATGTAGCCTCGCGCCGCCGCCCATAGCTCCGCAGGCGAGGGTGGAGTTTGTTTGGCAGTTCGCTAGTTTGGAATTCGTTTCTGCGTCGGGGCCAAGCAAACTTCGCTCTTCTGCCCGTCTGCCGTAAAGCGAAATAACAACCGCGCTTCCAATTTGTAATAACTAAAATCATCCATGAAATCAGTAACAGGAACATGATAAATCTTATAATGTCGATCTAGACTCGGGAGCAATGAATCAGGGTCACCAACATAAACGTATGAATATTTCGGAAACTAAAAATGCTAGCTTATTCAATAATTACCATACCCTTCGGCTACGTAACGACCAAATTCGGTTGCACATCAGAACACTGTTCACTACGTAACGATCAATATTGACGGCTTGCTCCCGGAGCGCACAGTAATATTATTTTTTAATTCGAACGCATCCTAAAATCCATACCAACTATCTCATTATTACCATAAATACATAGACGGCTGCTAAAATAATTTCGCGCGTCATTTCGCGGATATTTCTGGTAAAATTCCATTGTCAAACATCGTCCCTTTTTTTCAAGAAATCAAAATGTTTATTGGTTTTTATGAGCTAATATTTAATTATTTTTGTATGTAAATAAGCAAAACGAAATATTACATTTGATAGAGAATTTGATAAAGATCTCGATAGTATTGTCAATTTCTAGATAGGGTTCCGTATTTTCCCGTAAGACAAGTACAAGTTAGAAATGCCGAGTTTTTTTCACTTTTTCGACTTTCTCATTCATAATTATCTAATTGTTTTACAAAATGAGATTTCAATTTTCTATATACGAAATTTCAATGCGATCATTGCACGGTTATTCTTTGTATGATTGCTGTAGAAATTCCATAGTTATAGTACTCTTTGTTGAGCGCGGCGATATTGCAAGAAATTCCAATAAATTGCCGCGGTATGCCGTGAAATTATGCCGCTACTCGAAGGGTTAATAACGATTATTGAACAATAACGAATAATTCAATAACTACCAGGGGCGCTTCTTATATTTTTTGTGACAGAACAGTAAAAAAAGCAAAATCAAATGCAGTGAATTCGTAGTTTGATTTTTAAATAGCATTTATTTTGATGTTAGCTATTTTGATGTCATTACTTCGCAGCAAGCAATAAGTTTTATAAATGTTATTTTATTACTATTAAATAGTCTATGAAATACAGTTCATTTGAACAAGCTGCCATTCTTAGTCTCATACAATATATGTATTAGGGTTCATATTGGTTACTAATATTGTAATGTTTGCAATAAATATTACGTTTTTTGCTGGACTTCCGCGACGAGGCGATCCAGGATTAAATATCTTTACACATCATTTATAAGTGAATATGGTAATATATTATAGATCATAAAATTATACATATAGAGTAACAGAAATATAGTAAAAAAACTACTCTTTGGATGTTTTACTTTCCTATTTGAGGAAAGTATTGTCATTTATTTTATAGAGTAATTAAAATCAGTGGTATTGTGGACGCACTTCTGTGTGTCTGTGTGTATTCTCCGACGATAGCGCCGAAACGCTTACTCCGATTGAGCCGACATTTGGCATGCAGGCATCATTTGGTCTTGGCATGAGCTGAAATCCGTCCACCCAGGGTTGACTCCCGACGAGGGAAGAACTCCTCAAAGGTCAACAGCAGAGACCCAAAAATTTTTTATACGCATTCAGTTATGATAGCGCCTTCCAAGTTTCAATATGACATGGCTGATGTACCCTGGGTTGGCTCCCGACGAGGGAACTCCTTAACGGTCAACAGCAGACACAAAATTCGAAGTCGAAAATTCGATAAATCGAAGTCAAAGAGTCGAAAATGTCGATTAAGTCAAAAAAGTCGGAAAGGTCGAAAAAGTCAAAAAATCGGAAAAGTCGAGAAAGTCGCAAAAGTCGGAAAAGTCGAAGTCGAAGTCGATTTCGATTTTCGATGGTTAAAGGGTTGTGCTAGGTTGGGGGTGGGGGGGTTGAGGTAGGATTTATGATATTAATATTCAGATGCATTAAGTTCCTGGCTACTTGACCAGTGACTCGTGTAGGTATATAATATAATATACGCGACTAACAAGAATAATTACAAGTTGTATTTTTTATTATTAGTTGTACAAGATATTTTTTGTATTTATTTATAAAAAATTGCGGCGCAGTTGTTTACGCGTGAAGGCTGGGTTTCGAGCGTTTAAGAGTGGCTCAGGCCAATTATTCCTTGGACGATGCTTCAGCAATGCTTGTAAATGTCAAACGCGTCACTCCTTTCGTTTATTGCGTTTACGGTGTATTTTTGCATATTTTCTTGCCTTATGGCATGTTTTTATCGACCTTTGATTCTTGAATTTGATTTATTTTGCTATTGCATTGAAAATTTTGTGGATATTCAGGATTTCTATCGAAACGTCAAGATGACAACGCAAAATGGCGGCCGATGCCGCGGCCTTTTTTTAAATGTAAGGCAATGAGTTAAAATGCGGAATAAATTTTTTTTTTAAAAAGCACACTGACAACAGAATAAACACAATGAGAATATAGCAAATACTTTTTAACACGAAATATAAAAGTTTAATATTGTATTTAGGAACATTTTACGAAAGAGAAAACTGTTAGAAGTGAAGGAGAAAACTTTTGTGGCCAATACTTTTAATTGTATTTTCCAGAAGAAACGGAAAGAATCCCGATTGCTAAGGGAAATTTACTGTCTAGAACACAATCGATGCTTAAGCATTAGTCAGTGCTTGAGCAATGATTGATTAAGGAATGCTGAAGCAATCGACTATAGATTTGGGTGTAACTTACATTACTCTTTAGGGAATTTCAAGGCGATTCTAATGTACTGCAGATGCGTTTAATCTGTGAAAATTTTAATCTCACAACGGTGTGGTCCTTCGAGCCCAATCTTGACCTTTCTTTTGATTTTTCGTTTCAGTTCCGTGGCTCGCCTCTCGGAGAACGTGGTGACCTTCGTAGCTGATACCACAGATGACAAATCCGTGTACAGATGTGACGCTGAGAATATCATGGTCACGGAGCCTCTCAGTGCTCAAGTGAAATTGACCGTATTTTGTAAGTTTTTTTTTTCATTCTCTCACGAAACCTTTGTATGTATCTATAACGCAAAAAACTCATCCTAACTTTCGCGTTTTTAATTTCATCAGCACATTTTTCCTGTCCCATCGATTCCTGTGCGTCGATTAAATATATCTTAATGCATGGGTATATTCCATAACATAGCGCTGTAGTGGACCGATCAAGCACACACTGATCCAATGCAATAGGTAAACATTCATCTACCTTTTGAATCTATCGACTATCAGTCTCTCTCTCCAAATATTTTTGAGTCTATATCAATCAATTCTTCTTTTTCTTCTGGGGCCATTTCCACCACTTAAAATTTGACATTAATCTAGATGAACCATGACATAACCTTACTGGGTTTATACGGTGTATCCTCTGATAAACACAAATCTTCACGTTTTTATGTCAATAATGGGCTCTATTGCTTTTCTTTGTGAACTAAAATCGGTAATTAGTCCGTGTGAACGAGACAGGACAATACGCTAGAGCGGAATGTGAAATGAACAGTTGTTACTTTTTCGCATTAAAACAACCCACAAAATATAAAGCATCTGAATCTAACACCACACGAAATGTGTTCAAATTTATTCGGACGAGTTTAAGTTCGACAGGTAGTTTCTATCAACGATCGTTCGTTTCATATTCCGCTCTAACATATTGCTCTATCTCGTTGGCTTGAACTATTTTCAGTTTTAGTTCACAAAGAAATGCAATCAGGCCCAATGTCATTGTTCCTTAGATTTAATTCATACTCTGTGTATATTAGACACACAGACATTAGTGACTGTCATGTAGACTTTTGATCTGACGATAATATATCTGTACCTTTTGACTCAAGGGTAGGTTCATTAATTCCGAGGCATATAGTTCGATTTTCGCGATTCAATCGTGTTTCAATAGACAATTGAACGCACTATCTTGTCCACCCTCCTTGTCCTGTTCCTTGTCCACCTTAGAACAGGTTAGTCCCAGTTGGGTGACAGAATCGAATAATCATGGGGTTAACTTTTTGATACCTAACTGATGTTATAAATAGGATAGAAAACGAATTTACCGCGTGAAATTTGTAGGACCCGACGTTTCGGTGACGTTGCAGCCGCCGTTGTCTAGGGTAGACTAAAGAGCTGTCAGTCCGTTGTTTTGCGGGTAGGCCGCAAACCGCTGCCGCCACTGCGTAGGTTATAACGGTGGTGGGGGGCCGGGCTCGGAGCGCGGGAATTTTTAAAATCCGTCTTGCACACAACACTCACTGTATCCTGTTTTACGTCTTTGCGTTCGGCGTTCGGCGGCGGGAACATTTTAAGAAGAGGGTTCCACGTAGAAGAGAGTTTGTAGCCGTCATCTCTATTGAAGTTCGGAGTTCTTCTTATTTCAATGGCTTCCCGGATCATGCGAGGAAAGTAGAATTGTTCCTCGGATAGAACAATGGGATTTTGAAACTGCATCCAGTGGTTACTTCCGCTATCCCCCACCACCGTTATAACCTACGCAGTGGCGGCAGCGGTTTGCGGCCTACCCGCAAAACAACGGACTGACAGCTCTTTAGTCTACCCTAGACAACGGCGGCTGCAACGTCACCGAAACGTCGGGTCCTACAAATTTCACGCGGTAAATTCGTTTTCTATCCTATTTATAATGTCAAACAACCGCGATAGTCTTCGATTTTATACTAACTGATGTTGTACTTTTGTCATAAAATGTGTTTTTTTTTAATTGTTTGGATCATGGGCCCTTGCTGGTTTGTATGTACAAATCAGAGGAGTTAATGGGCCCTTGCTGAGTTGGCCACGAAGACCCATTCTGTTCAGGGTTGGTCACACTCACGGGTCAACACCTATCCGACGGCCTCCACGCATGAATTGCGAGCATGGGTAGGACTCTGGCCTTATGGTTAGTTTCCCCTGGGAATCAACCTTCTGGCGCTCCTGAACGGTTTGCGCACCGTGCGGCATAAGCCAATCGATTGCGCACTCTGACTAACAGTCGGGGGAGTCTGGAAGCAGTACTGTTTCCTATAGAGCGGGGCTGGTTGCGGACCTTACGGCGACTGCTCTTGAAACGACCATCGGTTTCTGGGTGAACAGCTGGGCAAAGGATGCTGTGGTCTGCGATAGATTCGGTATACACTGTTTCACCGCTTCGTAAGGGAGAGGACCACGCAAGCGACCTCGAACTCGTAACCAATCGAGAGACTGGAGTAATCTGGTTGCAATTGGAAGTAAGGGCGTGAGTGTTAGCCCGCTGAGTAACACTCCTGGCTATCTCGCAGTTAAGGCGTTGGCCTCTTACGGGTTTGTGGCGGAGCTAGACGGTGGACTGTTTTGTCCAAGTCTTCTGTGCTCACTCCAGGGAGATAAAACGAATAATCGTTAAAACTTCCTGAGGTGACGGGCTCGCCCGCTGTAGTCGACAACCTAGTTGTTTGTATCATTATCTGTACGTACACAATCTCGATTTTACCCAAAATATTCTGTACACAAAATATTGTACGCCTAAACAGCCGGTTGCACCTACTGAATAATCACAATCAGAATAAAATAAATTGACTTGAATAAGGGCTTTTCCATTCCATTCCTGTTATTTTTGTAAGCAAAGACAATATTGTATAGAAAATAATTCCTAAATAAATAAATAAATTTAACTTTATTTTATGTATATTACAGTTGCCCCGACACAAGTGACGATATCCGGTCCAAAAGAGGCTCGCGTCGGCGATTCCGTCGTCTTGACTTGTGAAACAACTCCATCCAATCCACCTGCTCAGATCAAATGGATGATCTATGGGAAACCCTTCAGGAACGCAACGAACATGACCACGGAATCACCGAAAGGTAAGCATACAATGGCGTCTATTTCACATCGTGATTGCTCCGAATGTGCGAGAGCAAAAGCAGAATATTAATGCTGTCTCTCCTCTTGCAGGTGGTTGGATCACATCGTCCAATATGACCGTTGCTGTGGACAAGAATAGAAAATCTATACAGGTTGTTTGCCATGGAGTGAACTCGCGAATGGCGGAAAATGTCATGTTCACGCACAACATTAATATTCTACGTAAGTGTTTCAACTGTCTTCGGAAGCCTAATTAACTTCTAGTTTTGTTATTATCCTCTCTCTTATTTCACCGAGAAATAACTGGTGTGAATGGTATGAATTGTGTTTCTGAATGCGCTGGATGGGTCTATAAGGATCTCGTACACAATAAAGACCAATTCAAAAAACGATGTCATAGATGGCTTATAAATGAAGGTCGGCATGTTGATGTTAAAATTTTATTTACATTCCTTTCAGCATACATTTTCAGACCCCGGTAACATACCTCAGAGCTATTTAGATGATAGTTCATGTCCCCTTTGTAGCAAGTCTCCTTATGCAGCTAGACATGTTCTAATTGGCCTTAGATCAAGGTCGGAACACCTACCGCCATGAGACACCCTTTACTATTTATTCCCTATCTCGAAAGATGGCTCTTATTGTAGAATCAACAGTTTCATCGGAGCCGAATGTCAACACTTCACCCGGAACCACTGAAAGCGGTTGAAGTTAGCGCTCAAGACCTGCTTTCAAAATCCCCGTTTCATCTGTTTCTTCAAAAAACTTGGTTTCTTCAGGAAAATAGTCACCTCCTAGAAGAAATCTAAAACCGCATCTCAAATCTCATGCCTTCGAAGAGGTAGTAAATAGGCAGCAAGACAGCTGTCCTAAACCTACCACAGCCTGTCCACAATGTTTAATGTTTGATTCTTTATTTTGCAGATCCTCCGTCTGCTCCTTTCATTACGGGTTACGAACCAGGAACTCCATTAGCGGCTGGTACAGTTCAGAAGATTTTATGCGTATCGTCAGGAGGAAATCCCCCTGCTACATTGACCTGGTACAAGAACGACAAGAAGGTACAATGTCAAATTGTTTCTTTTTCATTAACCCGCCAAAATGACCATCTTAATTGGCGCCCAACGTGGGGCCCCCTCGCAAACATATCAAACTGTTCCTACAGTATGTTTTTAAGAACAGTTTGATTTGTTCATATATGATAATTTCTTGAGCTCCATAAGTTTACATACATGATAATTTCATGGTGGTGTATCTCCTTGGACATGTATACAACATCAAATTGTATCAATTTCATTAACCCACCAAAATGACCATCTTAATTGGCGTCCAACGTCGGGCCCGAACTACCATATCAGACTGTTTTACAGTATGTTTTTAAGTAATTTTTTAATATTTAATATATATGAGGATTTCGTGGTGGTGTATCCCCTTGGATATGTATGCATAGTCTTCACAGACTACCTACTTGGGAGTCTAACAACATTTCATATACTACGCTCTAGCTGGAGTCAGCCAAGGCTCAATCTAGGAACCTTCTTAATTAATTTATTATTTAATAATCTAAGTAAAGTTGTTATATTGACTTATTGACATGCCTTTGATATACTAGAAAAACACAAATGTTGCAATATAAATTAAAATTTCCTCTGATAAATCAGGTGCAAGCTCCAACGTCATTTTTTTATCCCTAAATGACACTGATTTCTTCAATTATTGTTGAATAATTGTTAGGTATTCGACAATAATTCTTCAATATTGTTTGAATACCATATTAAAAAAAGTATTATTTAGACAAGAAATAAATAATAAGCATCAAAGAAAATAACAATGTACAGATTATGGTCCTTAAAGAACAGAGTAATTTGACGCAAATTAATTATCCATTGCGAACACCAAATAAACTATTTCTCTATACGTATTCCTCTTCAGCCGTCATTGCCATTATCAGTATAAACTGAAATCCCAGTCTTCTTTGTAGTATTCTTTGTCTTGTATGTCCAATTTATGAACGCAGCATCAATGACACAATCCAATCTTGTCTGAAGCTTCGGTCGCATGGAGCGAATACTCGCTGCAATCGCAGCGAGCAAACTCGCTAGGTGTGACATGCTACTCGCTGCGATTTGATTCATTCGCGGAGATTTTGATCGCCGCGAGCAGAATTGAACATGTTCAATTGTTATCGCCGCGAGCGCGCTACTCGCTTTTGAATTCAGTTTGCGCGCTGCTCTCGACCGGACACCACGTCTCGGCTCCCTTGCGCCAATGCGAAGTTTTAACGTGGATACATCATGACTCTAATCTCAAAAGGATGCTCTAAAATGGGGGAATTTCGACATCATTCGTTTCTTGGGTGTGTAAAGAAAGTACGAAGATTTGTGGAATACCAATAATAGTACGTCAAAGCACAATAATAGCGCGTCAAAAACGCGCGAAAAGATGGTTTGTTAAAGTTGTATAACAAACTTATTTATTTAGAATTCCTAATACCAACCGAAGATCACTTGAAGAGAGAAACTAAAAATATATAGATTCGAATTTAATCAAATTTTTTTTTCTTGTGAGTTATAATCTTAAGTCAACACATGAATGCGACACAACACAGCAAATGGCATTCGCAACATGTGACAGGCAGACAGCGAGTACTCGCTGCGAGTAAATACTCGCTGTGAATACTCGCTGCGAGCAAATTCGCTCCATGTGACCGAAGCTTAAGTAAATCTGCTCAAGTCATGTAACCATATCACACACTTCAGGCAAACATGATCAAGTTTGTACACTTGGCCAAATGCAATAACAAATGCAAATGACATAGGCAAAATGAGAATATTTGTTCAAGTTAATGGAGATGACTTTCAGGAATGAAACATTTGGTCTTGTACATAACAGGATTTTTAATTGGTCACATTTGTCCAATTTACCAAATAAATGAACTTGGATCACTTCTTATATAATATGTTATATAATGAGTACAAAACAGTAACTATTTGTGTGCACAGAATGTACCACAACAAAATAAACTAAATATTATAAGGAAGCAAAAGTTTAAAAAGACTAGGTGTTGATTTATTTTCTGTTTTGTGTATATCAGGTTCATTCTCAAACGAGGACCGCGAGCGGTGACAAGTCTGTATCATCAGAGATCACCATATTGACAAACGTCACAGATAACTTGGCCCAGTACAGATGTGAAGCCACCAATAGTGCGACAGAAATACCACTATTCGAGACTGTCATACTAAGTGTTCACTGTAAGTATAATTGATCACTCTTCTTGGGCTCGAATGGTTCGATGCAGCTTGTTTTAATAATAAATATTCATAAAACAAAATTTATAATCTATAAATATATCAGTCCAGAATAAAAAAAGAAAAAAATCATCAGAGTAAACCTTTTTTTCTTATTTAAAAAAAAGAATAGGATAATGTACCTAAACCTAATTATGTGTTCTTTGACAGTTGCCCCAGAAACGGTGCAGGTCACGGTAGATCCAGCAGTCATAAAACATGGGGAATCGGTTGTCATGACCTGCAATGCCGCGTCTAGTAACCCTCCAGCCGTCCTATCCTGGTGGAAAGATGGTATTTCTGTACAAGGTGAGGATTTTTGTGCATTGGCCATATTGATACAGTGTCATTAATTTACATGTTACAAATTATATATACTTATATGAAAGAATATTCAAAAAAGTGGCTACATATTCGAATAAACAAGCAAATAAATTAATTTGAAACAATTTTGTATCTGAAATTGGAGACTATCGCAGTTGTTTGACATTATAAATAAGATAAAAAACGATTTTACCGCGAGAAATTTGTAACACCCGACGTTTCAGCGACGTTGCAACCGCTGTTGTCTAGGGTAGACTGAAAGAGCTGTCAATCTTTTGTTCCGCGCGTAGGCCGCATACTGTTACCGCCACTGCGTAGATTATAACGGTAGTGAGGGGGCGGGCTCGGCGCGTGCGAATTTCGAAAATACGCCGTGCATGCAACACTCACTGTATCCTGTCTTACGTCCTTGCATTCGGTGTTCGGCGATGGCAACATTTTAAAAACGCAAGGACGTAAGACAGGATGCAGTGAGAGTTTTATGCACGACAGATTGTCGAAATTCGCGCGTGCCGAGCCCGCACTCCCACCATCGTTATAATCTACTCAGTGGCAGCAGCAGTATATGGCCTACCCGCCGAACACAGATTGACAGCTCTTTCAGTCTACCCTACACAACGATGGCTGCAACGTCACCGAAAAGTCGGGTGTTACAAACTTAATGCGGTAAATTCGTTTTTTATCTTATTTATATTTTTGTTTCTATAGTCTTAGAATAGGTTTGTTGATTTTGCCAAAATATGCTTGTTTCAGAGTCGTCTGTGGAATCGAAACAAGGCTTGCATGGTGGTACAGTGTCGTCTATCACACTAAATCTCAACGTATCCAGAGAAATGAATGGTAAGAAGAAAATTATTTTAATATCAATGTGCAGTCCAAGATTACAGGCGATGTCAAGGGATTATAACATTTTAACGTCGCCGACAAATATATTTCGTAAAATAACAGCCACCAAAAAATATTCCACAGAGTTATTATTAGAAAAATTCCAAGCCTTCAAGGTGCATGTCATAAAATCACTTGAACAAATGCGCGTTGCCTACAACAGTAATGGAACCTTTTGCTAATCCCACGATAACGAAATCCCTGTCATAAAACCACTCAACGAAAAATACACATCCTGTCCATAATAATAAAATATACCGAAAACCATTCGAAAATAGATAGGCAATAAACCCTTGCAGCTTAGCTAGGCAAATGTACACGAACAAAGGAAAGGTCCGCGACGACAGGACTCAATATTTTTAAATATAATTTGCAAATTTTCCACTCCAAATTCACGAGCGTATACATAGTTTATTTAGTAATAGCAATTTCTACATTGTAAAAAAACTGCTTATAACCTGTATGATCATTTAAGGATAATTTAATGCAAGATGTTTAATTAAGAATTCCGTGTTTTAAAAATTAATAAATGTCTTTAGAATTTAAATAAAAACCTTATAAAAATATATGTCCATATAGTTTTAACCCCTAGAGCCCCGATTGGCTGATATCGGCCAAAACACGATTCAGCGTGACGGCCCCGTTTTAATTTTATTTTAATTTAATTTGTTTTATTTTATTATGTTTTATTATGTTAATATGTTTTATTTTCATTATGGGTACAGTAGTTTGGCAGTAATTAATGTTTTGGTGAGACACTGTCATAACTCAATTTTTTACTAATTATTACTAAATTTTTTTGGGACATCAACTTGTCAATCGGCTGAGGGGCCGAGGCCTGAAGGGTTAATATAGAACATTTCATGTAATTATCAAATAAGTAATACATAGTGATTTCCTTTGAGCTAATTAATATCATCTCATAATTTGCATGGCTCTAAAAATTATAATTTGAAATTCATAATTCTAAGTTCAGCCATACATAGAAGTAGGCGCTAATTAGTTAAGAGATATTATGTCACGTTAAGCTTAATATTTAAAAGAATTAAGGCATTATTTGACACGTAACGCTCTCTATTAACGAGTAGATGAACCCAAGCCAGCATGATCTGACAACATTATGTATTTGTTTGGCTATTTGTTCCTTTTCTTTACTATGAAATTCCACAATATACTGGTTTATTATTAGACTACAAACTCTTACAACCAACCATACTATAAAGTGTTTAGATTTATGTATGCCTGTAACCTATTTGTAATATGTACGTGTGTCTTGTTATTGCATTTGTGAGAGTGGCCACCCTTCACTAGACTCCAATTGATTGTGAGCGAAGGGTGGTTCTCATCATGAAGTTTTCTCCGTGAATGAAAGTCGTGGATGTCAAAGTAGAAGGAAGTATTTAATCAGAAGGTTGAAGTGAGTCGCCAGTTCTTAACGCCTTGTTGTTATTTCGCTGTTGTGTAGTATTGTGGGCGCGAGGTGAAGCCGTAGTAGTGTGTCCGAAGTGTGTAGTCGAGGAGCGAGGCTTGACGATCGGTATCGCAGATAATGCAGGTACTGCTTGATAATGAAGTGTAGTCGCGATAACTGTCCACCAAGAGAATGATGTATAGCCGTGTACTTGTCCACCAAGGAAATGATGCGTAGAGCGCGGTACCTATCCGCCAAGGGAATGATATCGATCGATTGAAATATACTACGTTTTATACCGTGAGCGGTGATGTAATAGCTATGAGTGGGGTGTGACATGTGTCGCTTGCCTGTGCATAAATTGCCGAATTTAGTTGGAAATTAACTGCAGCTGGCTCGTGTAGATTTGAGCGAGTTTGCGGTTTCCATTCTGTGGAAATTACTTTTTTGTTGTGGGTATGTTGGAGCGACAGGGCTCCAACACATTCGATCGGCAGAGATGAAATGCAATTCTGTTAATTTTATCCTAATTGAAAATGGAGACTTAGACGACTGTACTCTATAATATATAGGTATGCTTACAATTTCATATATTTATTTAGTAATAAAAATACTTCTATTCTAGGTGCAGTGTATACATGTCAAGCGCTCAACAAAGTCTTGCAGAGAAGCGTCAACTACCCATATACGATGAACGTGACCTGTACGTATTTTCTATTGACTTATCTCCACTGCCCTTTTAACAGCTAATGGGCCCTGTTGCAGTTGGCCACTTAGACCCATATGTTCAGCGTCGGTCAAACTCACGGGTCAACACCCATCCGGCAGCCTCCGCGTATGAAGTGCGAGCTGGGTAGGACTCTGGCTTGCGGGCCAGTTTCCCCCAGGAGTCAGTCTTCTGGCGCTCCTGGACCACACTCCATTGGCTGACGCCGCACCGTGCGGCGTCAGCCAATCGATTGTGCATTCTGACTGACAGTCGGGGAGTCTGGAAACAGTACTGTCTCCTATACTGCCGTCGTAAATGAAAACACAGTAACTTCATTTACTGTGTTTATACAAGTGTGATTCTTTAAAATCACAAGTTGGAGTACTATAGGGCTTATTTTTCGGTTTGTCTGTCGATGGATAGTTACCGAGATACCTTAGATAAAAACACAGTATTTTTAAAACAATCAGAATATTTTTAATAAAAAACATAGTATGCATATTTTTTTAAGTTAAAATACAGTAACCTATTATTTACTGTGATCTTTTTTAATACTTATATGCATTTAAGAAATATTTTTGTTTGGTTACAACACGGCTTCTTCAGATACTGTGGTTTTAGGTAAAATGTTGTTTAAAAGTTAATTTATTAATACACGAATTAATCACAGAATCTCAATTACTGTGTTTAAGGTGCCTGCAGATTTTTATTCATTTAAAAAATATATATTTATTTTACATGGTTAGAACACAGTAATGGGTAAAATTTACCTATAACACAGTAACCACTCAGTTATGGTGTTATAGCTTAAAAATATAAATTTTATCAAATTATTTTCCTAATTTAAAACACAATATCTAATTTAATTAATTAAACAATTATAATTTAATATATATTTTTATGCAGAATTGAAGTTCTAACCATTTTTTAACATTAAAGATTAAATCTTTATTGATTAATTTGTTCATTTGAGCTGAACTTTGACCGCGTTTTTCTCAAAATGTCTTTTTTCAAGTTACTGTGTCTTCATTTACGACAACAGTATAGAGTGGGGGTAGTTGTTCACTTTACGGCGACTACTCTTGAACCGACCAATCGGCAATCCGACTCCTGGTGAAAGCCGGATAAAGGACGATGTGGTCCGCGATAGATTTGGTAACCACCGTTTCACCGCTACCTAAGGGAGAGGACCGCACAAGCGACCTTGAACCTGTAACCGGTCGGGAGACAGATCTGGTTGCAACTGGTAGTAAGGGCGCAAGTGTCGGCCTGCTGGGTGATTAACCTGGTTATCTCGCAGTAAGGCATTGGTCTCTTACAGGTGTGTGGCGTAACTAGAGAGTGGACTGTTTCGTCCTAAGTCTTCTACACTCACCTCACGTGAGACAGAACTATCAACCTTGTTAAAACTTCCTGAGGTGACGGGTTCGCCCGTTGTAGTCGACAGCTCTAGTTACCTTTTTAACAAAGGTTTAGGGGATGTACCTAAGTACCTCTAAGTGATACTGTGTCTATATCAGTATCACTTGTCAATCTCCGCTCGGTACAGAAGTATATAGCGCTGTAGACCTTGATTAACAATTGGAATTATTTTCAGATCCGCCTCTTTTTGATTCGTCCAATTCAGACTCCATAATTGGAGTGGAAGGTGAACCTTTGATAGTAACAGTGACAGCTGATGCTAATCCGGATGGCATTGCATATACATGGACCAAAGATGGACTGCCCATCCTGCAGTACTCACACGGGCAAGGAAGTAAGTATTATTATTTGTTGTGTGGGGCTTTTCTAAGGTCTTTATGAGCCTTGTAACACTGCGACCATTGCTGATCTATTGTGTTCGCCACCTACTATAGTTCTGCGCTAAGAATTCATATTCGAATAATCATAGAATATTTCATATTCCAACTGAAAACACTAAAAAAACACACAAAAAACTTCACAAGCCGATGTCAGCCAAAGGCGACAAACCAGCGATGTTTGACAATTGAATTTTACCATAAATATCCGTTAAAATCACGCCCGACGTTATTCTAGCGGCCGTCTATGTATCAATGGTAGTAATGAGACATGTTTGTATGGATTTTAGGAGCGTTCGAATAAGAAAATAATATTACTGTGCGCTGCGGGAGCAAGCCGCCAATATTGGTCGAACACGTAGCCAACGGTGTTCTGATGTGCAACCAAATTTGGTCATTACGTATCCGAAGGGTTAAGAACCTTAGGAGCTGAGAAAAAAAAAACACTAAGTGAAGACGAAGTAATAGCGCTGGCGGGCGATGCAACACGGTGGGTTGGGGGCGGCCGCCCGACGAGAACCGAGCATTACCAAGAAGAGCCAAACTGTGCATGCCTTATCTAGATCAGGGTGCGGAGAAAACCAGTATATACTAATACCAAACGAAAATATGCCAACAAATATTCTCTGTGCCGACGTACTCTAATTTTTTCATAAATAATCCCATTTCTTTTGAATTAAACGGCGGGTGAAACCGGGGGGCTAGTTTATTATAAAAATACTGTTTGAATATGAATCTCTTAATCTAATGCAATAACCTATCAGTGGCTCGTCTCAACAAAGGTCTGACAGTACCCTCCAAACCCTCAATACAGTTTGTGCGGGATGGCTCTAAAGGCAAGCAACATTTCATTACAAAACCTTTCACAATAATCGAGAAAGCTTCAGATTGGATTCTGGAGGTCGATTTCGGTCTCTAAGCAGTATAAATTCCCTGAAAGTCTCGGATGCGCAGTCCTCCATCCAGATATAACTCTTTACTATCTATCTCGGAAGATGGCCCTTATTGTAGAAATAACTGTTCCATGGGAATCAACATCCCAAAAGACCACGAGTACAAATTAAATTAATACCATGATCTCGCAAATGCCATCACCGGAAACGGCTTCACTGTTCACCTGCACGCGGTGGAATTTGGCACTCTTGGCCTGCCAGCCAAATCTCTGTTTCGCCTCCTTAAAGATATTGATCCTTTCAGGAAAATAATCAACTTCTTCGTAGAAAAAATATCTAAAAATGTGATTTCTGCATATCAAATTCTATGACTTTGAAGGGCGAATGAATGGGTGGTATGGTGAACACTCACATGTGGCAAGACATGTCACATGTCACATGGGTACTTCCCGACAAACGCCTTTGGTTAGCATTACGCGCAGGTAAAGGCTAGCGACATTTTCGAACGTTTGGATATCGCCTAGTAGCTGGACATTTGGCGGCCATATCCAAGCCCTTATGAAAAATTTGCTTTGATTTCAATTTTGTTCTAAGAGAAGCTACTGTCTGTTATACTTGGGAGTTAATTGGCCCTTGCTGAGTTGGCCACGAAGACCCATTCTGTTCAGGGATGGTCACACTCACGTTTCAACACCCATCCGACGGCCTCCACGCATAAAGTACAAGCCTGGGTAGGACTCTGGCCCTTAGGGTTAGTTTCTCCTAGAAATTAAACTTCTGGCGTTCCTCGACGGTCTGCGCACCGTGCGGCATAAGCCAATCGATTGCGCACTCTGACTAACAGTCGGGGGAGTCTGGAAGCAGTACTGTTTCCTATAGAGCGGCGGTGGTTGCGGACCTTACGGCGACTGCTCTTGATACAACCATCGGCTACCGGATCCTGGGTGAACAGCCGGGCAAAGGATGCCGTGGTCCGCGATAGATTCGGTATACACTGTTTCACCGCTTCGTAAGGGAGAGGACCACGCAAGCGACTCGTAACCAATCGAAAGACTGGAGTAATCTGGTCGGAATTGGAAGGAAGGGCGTGAGTGTAAGCCCGCTGGGTAACACTCCTGGCTATCTCGCGGTTAAGGCGTTGGCCTCTTACGGGTTTGTGGCGGAGCTTGACGGTGGACTGTTTTGTCCAAGTCTTCTGCACTCACTCCAGGGAGATAGAACGACCAATCGTTAAAACTTCCTGAGGTTACAAGCTTGCCCGCTGTAGTCGACAACTCTAGTTGTCTGTTATACTTAACTAACACTTGTTCCAATGTTTATTTATTTTGTAACAATTCATACATGTTTTCATTGATTTCTCCAGGTGACCGGATTACATCGGACCGAAATTTACTAAATATCACTCGGCTGACCCGTCACGACGCCGGAATCTACATTTGCAAAGCTGTCAACTTGCGGGGAGCGGCCACCTTCAACATTACCATCAATGTTCACTGTAAGTAATTTATTATTATATTTATATATTTGACAGGCAGGCAACTAAAGCTGATAAGCCTGAGTCTGCGCTTGCATTACAGTTTTTGTGGAATAAGTACTTCGAAGGGGGAGTGGATGGGTGGTAAGGTGAACGCTCACATGTGGCAAGACAGCTGTCCTAAACCTACCACAGCCGGTCGTTAGTCCGGAATCCACTGCTCACCCCCAGAAGTGTAAAAAAATAGTATTACGATGGTCCCGACTCCGGTCGGTGAATTCCATTGCAGCTCCGTTTGTATATTATTTTATTTTTATTTATTTATTTATTACTTTCCTGGCCCACCAACCGACCAAAAGGGAAAGTATTGTGAATGCGCAAAAAAAATCGAAGATTAAAACCATTTCTAGATTGAAGTCTGTCTGTGTGCATTCGTCCTGGAGCTAATGGGCCCTGTTGTTACTCACGCGTTTAGGGTCGGCCAAACTCACGGGTCAACACCCATCTGGCGGCCTCCACGCATAAGTGCAAGCCCGGGTAGGACTCTGACCTGCGGGCCAGTTTCCCCTAGGAGTCAACCTTTGGGCGCTCCTGGACGGTTTGCGCACCGTTCGACGTCACCCAATCGATTGTGCATTCCGATTAATAGCCGGGCGAGTCTGGAAACAGTATTGTTTTCTATAGAGCGGAGGTAGTTGTTAACCTTACGGCAACTGCTCTTGAAACGACCATTCGGTTACCCGATTCCGGGTGAAGGGTCAGGCATAGGATGCTGTGGTCCGCAATAGATTCGGTTGACACAGTATCACCGCTATGTAAGGGAGAGGACTGCGCAAGCGACCTGGAAATTGTAACCAGTCTGGAGACGGGAGTAATCTGGTTGCAACCAGAAGTAGTGTCGAGTGTCGGCCTGCTGGTTGATTAACCTGGTTATCTTGCGGTAAGTCGTTGTCTTCTTACGAACAAGTGGCGTAACTAGACAGTTGACTGTTTTCGTCTCAAGTTTTTTACGGGAGACAGAACGATCTAATATCGTTAAAACTTCCATAGGTGACGGGTTCAGGGGTGGTTGCACTGTGATTTTGGTGTAAATTTAGTTCGTTTAGAGCGCGGTTTGTGTTCGTACCCGTTTTGGGACATTACTGAGCATTGACTACAATAGAGCTTTGAGGGTTTAAACTAATACTGTTTTATTTCACCTAATATTTCGATTATTTGGATTATTGGTTATGCGGATTGCTCTATTCCCAATTGATCCGAATAATCGTGGTTCTTCTGTATATTTTCTCAATATGAATTTTATTTCTGCAGATGGTATGGCAATCAAGGCTGTCTCTGAGGATACGATCTTCAGTCCAAACGAGGATGCCACTCTTTCATGTTTAGTCACAGGTTGGTAAAAGCTTTTTCTACTTTGGGTTGTTGTGGGTACTTTCTACTCTGGGTACTGGTTGGTACAAAGCTTTTTCTACTATGTTTATTTGCAACTAAAAACGATGCAATCAATATTTCTTAAATTTTAATACAGAAAACTGTTTTAAAAAAGACTACAGTAGAGACTACAAGCGATACAATTGAGGATATTCTCAAATTATAGAATATGCTAATCCCGATAAAGTCATTCATGAAATCATAGTCGCTGACGTGGTTGTTTGATGGAATTGTTGTATGACTGAATGCCAGAGTTTCTGAAATTTTATTTAAATACCTTTCAGCATACACTTCCAGACCCCAGTAACCTCGCTCGTTAGAGCTATCCAGATAGTTCATGTCCCCTTTGTAGCAGCAACCCTTGCACAGCTAGACACACTAGGTACACTCACCGCCACGACAATGTCCATGCTGTTATTCGCGAGGTAATTAGTCTCTCAGTGGCTCGTCCTAAGAAGGGTCTGACAGTCCCTCCGAAGCCCCAATACGGTTTGTGTGTGGGTGGCTCTAAAGGCTAAAAACATTTCACCGCAAAACCCTTCTCAGTAATCGAGAAAGCTTCAAATTGGATTCTGGAGGTCGATTCGTTCTCTAAACAGTATCAATTCCCTGAAAGTCTCGGATGCACATATATAACTCTTTAACCCCTTGAGTATGATACGACCAGATCTGGTTCCGCGTTTTTTTCACTTCTTTGACGTTCTCATATTTATTCATAATTATCTAATTGTTTTACAAAATGATATTTCAATATTCTATATTCGAAATTTCAATGCAATCATTGTGCAGTTGTTCTTTTTATGATTGGTGTAGTAGTTTCATAGTTATAGTACTTTAAGGTCGATGTCGCCGAAAATCCTGCAAAAGAGACAGATGCATCCATGAAAATACCCATTTACTCCAAGGGTTATTCCTATCTTGGAAGATAATTGTAAAAAAATGGCCCTAATTGTAAAAAAAAAATCAACGGCTCCACTGTTCACCTTCAGGTTATGGAAGTTGGCACTCGTGAAAAGCCAGCCAAATCTCTGTTCACCTCTTTAAAGATTTTGGTCTCTCCAGGAAAATAATCAACTCTTTCCTAGAAAAACTATCTAAATCCGCAATTGCAGCATCTCTAATTCTATTACTTTGTGCGGTAATTTGAATGCTCACATGGTGCAAGACAGCTGTCCTAATCCTACCACAGCCGGCTGTTTTTTATTTTTATTTTGTTTGTTGAGTGGGGCTTTTCTAATATCTTTATGAGCCTTGTAACACTGCGACCATTGCTGATCTATTGTGTTTGCCACCTACTATAGTTCTGCGCTAAGCCTCGTCTCATTTAAGAACCGCAGCAGGCTTTTGGCGCCAGATTGTTTTACCTCCTCAGGTTGGAGGTAATGACCACCCAAGTGGGTGTATCTTTTACGCATCAGCGGGCCACACTCGCACATTAGGTGCTGGGGAGTTTCCCCGATGAACTTGCTAAAACGGGAGCAAAGGGAACTTTATACGGCCCTGAACCTTGCTGTGGCGTACCAAAAAGCCTTGCAAACCTAATGCTCAAACAAATATATTTAGAACAATCCGTCAACCACTGGAACAACACGCCAAAGTTGAATCATTCCAAAGCGCTAATTAAGGCTTACAACCGTAAGATGGCCCGTGAGGCCTTATCGCTAAATAGGAACAATTTACGCATACTGGTGAGGGCTTTGTGGCCTGAACAAACACATGTTCAACCTCAAGCTCAGAGACACAGCCGGTCGTTAGTCCGAGATCTACCGCTCACCCCCCAGAAGTGTAATTATAATATTATGATTGACCCGACTCCTGTTGGTGAATTCCATGGCAGCTCCGTTTGTATTTTATTTATTTATTACTGCCGTTGCTTTCGACATCGTGACTGTATTTGATTAGTGCCGGGCGGATATTGACGCATCAAACTCTGAAACGAGTCTTAACCCTGATTACCCTGAATCCCACTTTATGATGCTGTTGTGTAGAGATAAAATGTTAAAATATTTATATTTCACAGGTAATCCTCTCTCCGAAGAGCACATCCACTGGAAACGCGATGGATACCCTGAATTAACTACCAAGACTACCACCAGCTTCGTCAACAACACGAGCGTCTTGAAGATTCACAAGGCCAGTAGGGAGGATGTAGGGGTATTTCAATGCGTTGCTAACAACGGTATTGGAAACGAGACCAGACAGGACGTCCAGTTGATTGTGAAGTTCAAACCGGAAATGGACCTGAGCCCAAGCTTCATGAAGTCAGCTTCGAACAATGGCGGTGAGGCGAAATTGCGATGCAGGTAAAGAAACCTTCTTCTTCTTTGATCGTTCGTCAACATGCCTGGGTCAGGTTAGGATATGTCTTTTCAAAAATATGCGGCCTGGATGGCCTTGTCGTTTCCCTCTTGTACTCTTCCCCTCTGGTCCTGGTGTATGAGTGTAGCTGGACTGACTTCCCATGTCCTCCCAGTTAGTTCTTCTCTGTATATCCTGGGGATAGCAACTGATGGTGTTGCAACCGCCTGGTGGTACTGGAGATGGATTAAGCCAACCCAGGTGTTACGGCTGTGGTTTGCTGTCAGTAGCCTCAAGGATCTTTGATCTGCATCTTCATAGTGGCATAGTTTTCATAGCCTAAGACTGGACTGTGGAGGTAGACTCGCCCCCTAAGCAGTATCATTTCTCTGAGAGTCTCGGATGTGCAGACCTCTGTCCAGCTATGCTATGCTATGCTTCTTTGGAAGACATTTTATAAGGTAGACATGATCCATGAACTGTGGCCTTCTTAATTTCAGGTGTCAAGCAGCGCCGGCTCCCAATTTCACCTGGTCAAAAAGCGGGGCAACGATACCGACAAATACCTCCGGGAAGTACTTTGTGACCTTTCGAAAGGTAGACCCGCTGACCTACGAGTCTGTGCTACTGGTGGAGCATGTTACCTCTACGGATTATGGCCAATACGAATGTGCTTCAAGAAACGAAGTAGGATTTTCAACCAACAGCATTAAACTCGACGTTCTAAGCGCTCCAGGTAAGTTTGTACCTCTATCACTGGTCGATATCCTGAAAGTTAGGCAGGGGACTGTATCTGATTAAGGTGTGGTGAGCGTTGAACAGCCAAAGTGTGTTTAGATCCACTAATAAGAAAAAGGAATACCTTAAAACGCCGCTTCCTCCTGATCTTCTTTGGCTGCTTCTCTGATGGGTAGCTACCGAGACACTTGTGCAGATCCCGATGAACAAAGTCCCAGTATGCACGGCATACAAAACCTCGAGTTTTTATATATTTTGTCTATTATGGATAGAGAGACTTATTTTGGGATTAAGCAGAATAGGATTAAGGATACACTAGGCGTGTCCAATCACCCGCTACCATTTCTACCTTGAAACTTAAACAACCTGACTGCAACTGTTTGTTTTTCGATCTCACGATGGGCAGGACCCATAGACGAGAAACTATAGACTCCACATATTATTAGACCCACCGGGCGTTTCAGTACTGATTTACAGTTTTCAATATCTGCAAACTTTTAAATAATAGTTCATTTTTAGGTTTTATGGTTATTTATTGAATCTTCATATATGTAAATAATGGAAACATTTAGCAACTATATCTATGAAAAAACGCATCTTACGTACGTCAAATATTCCACTTATAACCGCTTGAAGCACTTTAGTTACGATCGTAACCAAAACAAAATATCCGTAAAAGCACCGTGGTTACTTTCGTAACCAAGGTTTGAATTTTCCGCGAAGCGGCATTCATACTTCTGTCCTGTTTTTTCTCGTACAAATAGTCGTAAGAAACGAGTTCTATCTTCTTCCAACTAACATAAGCTTCATTACCATGTATGCTAACCTAACAAACATTTCATAGATGCGATAGAAAAAAAATAAAGCGAGAAAACCTCGATGCTAACAAAATATTGTATTGGCAATCTTGTGAATAAATATTTTTGTACTATGGAAGGTTTGTTTTGTTTTTTTCTGCTGGATATTGAATCTATTAACTCATATAAAACATTAAAAATATAGTCTAGCCCTTCATTTTTTAATTAAAAATCATTGTATACATTGAGGTCTATTTTTTCGAAGTTGTTGGTTCTGAACTGTTTTATTTATTATCTATTCCTTCACACTCATATCAATTATGTCTCATCCGTAGCGCTTACTCACCATGGACAAAACATATAAACACAAGTATGGTCTAATTCCACGGAGTGAGTCATAATTAGCTTCTAAGTGCCAGATGACGAGCCGCGCTTCGGCCGCCAAAAACCAATCTGTGAGTCGCATCAACGGCATAAGGCCGCGCGGGGCGGGTGCCGCAAGCGGTTAGAAAGCTATTATTTGGTTCAAGTAGCAAAGTATTACAACAATCAATTCTGAAGACCACATTTTAGGGCAATTTAGTGTCATTAGCTTTTTAATAAAACTTGTACATTTGTAGGCAACCAAGCAATCAAGCAAACTTGATTGTAATATTGGAGTCCTGTCCACCCTAGAACGGGCTAGTCCCAGTTGGGTGACAGAAACAAATAAGCAAAAGGTTAAGGTTTTGCCATTCGGTTCCTGTTATTTTTGTAAGCTAATCAATGTTTTATAGTAATTAATTCCTAAATAAATAAATAAATAAATAAAAAATCTTTGCAAGTGGTTACGAAATTACCCATTCTCTTTTGTATTCAAATGTGCGGTGGGTCTGATATTGCAAGGGACTGTTATTACAATCGGTTTGCTGCAGACACTTTTAGTCGTATTTACTCATGGACATTGGAACAACTCAATCTTATATCATTACTGCAATCATCGTGTTTGAGAGGGCATATCTTCATATTTGTTATTTATTTATGTAAATAATTCAATCTTACTTTCTTTGTAGATCCAGTCAGCAGTCTCGCAGTTGAAAATGTTACTCATGATTCGGTCTCAATAACTTGGGTGCCAGGGTTCGACGGTGGAGAAACACCGACATACCGTATTCGATACAGGTAATGAGATGTTTTTTAGTTTGTCAGAAAATTAGTTTTGTAATAATACTGAATCCGATTCGAAGGACCACATAGACTATAAAGACTCGCCATTCTGTTCGATTCTATAAAATTTTGGTTGCCAAATTGTGGTACGACGTTAAGCAGTCTAATACTCTATGCCAGTGTTACCCAATTAATGGTACGCGTACCCTAACGGGTACGCAAAGTTACATCAAGAGGTATGGCGTGGCAATCTCTTGACTAAAATAATTTAATCAGTAAAAAATCATTATGCAAACAACAATTGCTGATATATATTTTGCACGACATACCTTTGCGAGGGCAGATTTTTGGCCATGATAAACTTAAGAACTAAACTTCGCCACAAACTTTAACTCGAAAACGAGTTGAGACTGAAGCTGACCAAAAAGCAACCAGATTTTTCGGAGTTGTGGAAAGAAGGACCTGCACATTTGTCACATTTAACTGATTTTTACCATCATTAGAATTGTATTTTGATGGTAATAAATGGTAAAAAAACTGATTTAATTTTTATTTGTCATTCCTGCAATAAGGGGTACGCGAGTTTGAGGTCTTTTTTTGACCCTTTAGGCCTCGGCCCCTCAGCCGATTGACAAGTTGATGTCCCAAAAAATTTTAGTAAAAATTGGTAAAGAAATTGATTTATGACACTGTCTCACCAAAACATTAATTACTGCCAAACCACTGTACCCATAATTAAAATAAAACATTAACATAATAAAACATAATAAAATAAAACAAATTAAATTAAAATAAAATTAAAATGGGGCAGTCACGCTGAGTGGCCGATATCGGCCAATTAAAGCTCTAGGGGTTAAGTGGTATGCAGAAAAAAACTAATTGAGAACCACTGCTCTATGCAATCAATGACTATACTAATGATGGATTTGTATTTATTCAGTCTTCTGCTGATTATATAGTTAAATTTATTTTTTACGACAATATCGAGGAAGACTATTGGATAACATGATACTATGTATGGTTTATTTTCTAGGAAAATCACATCGGATAACTACAAATATGAAGATGTCGTCCCAAAAAACACGACAGTCTTCACTATAACTGGATTGGAAAGATCAACAGACTACGTTTTTTCCATAATGGCATTGAATAAACTGGGGCAAAGCAGATATAGACCGGATGCCACGAACGCCACCACACTAAGTGAGTTGCTCTTAAAAGTTTTATATCTATACTCTTAACCCTTCAGGCCTCGGCCCCTCAGCCGATTTACAAGTTGATGTCCCAAAAAGTTTTAGTAAAAATTAGTAAAAAAATTAAACTGTCTCGCCAGAACATTAATTACTGCCAAACCACTGTACCCATAATTAAAATAAAACATGTTAACATAATAAAACATAATAAAATTAAACAAATTAAATTAAAATAAAATTAAAACGGGTCCGTCACGCTGAATCGTTTTGTGGCCGATATCGGCCAATCGGCGCTCTAGGGGTTAAAAGACTTGAAAGTCTATGAAAGTTCTCTATACAAAGTGACGAGCACACAAGATCTACGAGATATAATCATTTAGTCAATTGCCCATTATTAAGGACTGAATCAAATAGAACGGGACCAACATTCTACTGCATAAATATTATAATAATTAGTATTCCAAAAAATAGGCAATCGATAAAGCCAGCTATAGACACTTTTAAAAAATGGATAAAACATAGAATGTTATTATGGTATAAATGAATGTTAAATCATGCCTTTGTTATTTATTATTGTAAATTTTTATTTTATTTATAGGTTCTTAATATATATTTTTTTAGGATATAAAAAATAAAAGAAATTAATTATTAGTAATATAGTTTTACAGTTTTATTGATTTTAATGATTACAAGTAATAATACTACTTTTCACTACATTGCATTTTTTTGTGAACTAAAACTGATTAGTTCAAGGGAACGAGATAGAGCAATACGTTAGATCAGAATATGAAAAGAACGATCGTCGATAAAAACTACCTTTTGAACTTATACTCGTCCGAATAAATTTTCACAACAATTTCGTGCGGTGTTAGATTCAGATGCTTTATCTTTTGTGGGTAGTTTTAATACACAAAAGTGACAACTGTTCATTTCACATTCCACTCTAGCGTAATGCCCTGTCTCGTTCACACGGATTAATTTCCGATTTATGTTCAGGAAGAAACGCGATCGAACCAGTTATTTTATGTGATGCAAATTTCCAATTTCTTGTATAATTTAAATGTTTTATAATATAATAAAATTATAATAGATTATTGTATGGACTTTATAATCATGTCATTTCCACTATTTTTTATATATATTTTTTTTTAAGGTTTAATACTTTATTCATTTCATTTTTGTACATTTAGCCCCATTGTTATCAATGTTATAAGTAACTCGGAAAAAAATGAACATTGAAATGCAGCTAATGCTCATTGCCCACCTAACTAGGACTAAACTGTCCCATATCTAGGCGGGTCAGATATTATTCTTGGACTATTTTGACACATTGGGCCCGATTGCGTTTCTTTGTGAACTAAAACTAAAATTAGTCCAAGCAAACAAGACAGAGCAATACGTTAGAGCGAAATATGAAACGAACGATCGTCGATAAATACTACCTGTGGAACTTATACTCGTCCGAATAAATTCGAGCATATTTCGTGCGGTGTAAGATTCAGATGCTTTGACCTTGGCGGGCAGTTTTAATGCGAAAAAGTGACAACCGGTCATCTCACATTCCGCTCTAGCGTATTGCTCTGTCTCGTTCACACGGACTAATTTCCGATTTTAGTTCACGAAGAAACGCAATTGAGCCCATTGTTTATTGTTTTTATGACACTTGGATTACTTTTAAATGTTATAATGTGGAATATTTCATAGACTTTTAAAATGTTATTATGATTGATTTTGGTTGGTTATTTTTACCTTCTTGCTGTAAATAACATATAATAGGTAATAAGCACAAAAAGTGATCTGTGGTTTAACCACGTTGAAACCGGTTCTCCTCGTTGTTTGTTACCGAAGTTAAGCAGCGTTGGGCGCGGTCAATACTTGGATGGGTGACCGCCTGAGTGTTTGAAAATGCCCACCTAGAAGATGGTGCCAATAGGCAACTTATTATCAACATTTTTTTAAACATGTATATTGAGTATATTTTAACATTGAAATAACTACCAAAAAATATTTGACGGTAAAACCCTGCTAGAGCTATTGCAAGTTGCGCAGAAATTTATATTAAAAATTATTCTACGTAGACCATATCGCCATCCCACTAATGAACTTTATAAGGAAGCTAAAGTTCTTGATTGTAGGCAACTTTTTCTAAAAACTTCCCTCTTAATGGGAAAAACTTTTTCTAAAAACTTCCCTCCTAAATTCCCTCTTCCCTCTTTGGACAATGACAAATTTAGGAATAATTCAGAACCGAAGACCAACGAGACAAGTTTTAGAAAATAGCTTAATAATATCCAGAATGAAAACATCATTTGGACAAAGACATTACTCTTTCATTACGCCGAGATTTTACAATCTGATCAATGTGGAAATAAAAATGAATTTGACATTTAGGGTATTCAAAAATAAATTAAAGAAATGGTTATCGAATCATGACAGACTAACCATACATCAAATGTTAGAAATAATAGTTTAATAAAACTTAGGCGCACAAATTATTAACATGTTTTTAAATATGTATGTTGAGTATATTTTAACATTAAACTAACTACCAAAAATTATTTGACTTTGTTGTTATATATTATTTTGACAATGAATTGTACTTTTTTTGACTAGATATTTTTATATTAAATCCTATATTACTTAACATTTATTAAATATTAATGACTGTTTCTTTCTTTTTTCACATATAACTTTATTGGAATTGCATTTTATTTATTATCTTATCTTTTAATATTTTTTATTATTATTATTATTATTATTTTTTTTGAAGACCACATTTTAGGGCAATTTAGTGTTATTAGCTTTTTACTAAAACTTGTACATTTGTGAGCAATCAAGCAATCAAGCAAACTTGATTGTAATATTAGAGTCCTGTCCACCCTAGAACGGGCTAGTCCCAGTTAGGTGACAGAATCAAATAAGCAAAAGGTTAAGGTTTTGCCATTCGGTTCCTGTTATTTTTGTAAGCAAATCAATGTTTTATAGTAATATAATTCTTAAATAAATAAATAAATAAATAAAACAAGGTGGGTGGGTTCCACAAAATGCACAGGCCTTGTAGGTAAAAAAAAACAACAAAAAAAACATGTCTTTGATATTGTACACCCTATTGGCAAACTGTATTAAACCATTTTGTATCACAACATCTTGTATATCTTCATACTTCAACATACAGTTATACAATAAAGATCTATCTATCTATAGTCTATACAGATGATGCATCTTTGAAATAATTGCTACACTTAAAGTTGAACATTTCTATATTTTAAAACAAAAGTCAATATCCTAGTAGAAGAAGAATACATATAAGACTACTCAGTAGTGTACCTCAGGGTTCCGCCCTATAGCCATCTTGTTTTTGCAGATTATAAGAAAATCTTTTAGACTTATTAGATTACTACGTTAAACTACCATATTCTTCACTCACCGTTTCATATATTTCTTTCACGCTGCTTTTGTCTGGATTAAAAAAAAACATGAAACAGAAGATTTACCACCGTTCTACAACTCAAAAAATTTCGACTTCGGCTACGACAACGGCATGTTCGGCTCGAAGCCCGGCACGATCATCATCACCGCGATAGTCATCACGATACTAATGATCGTCGGATCCGTGATGACCGTCGGCTGCTGCGTGCACAAGAAGAAGAGGCAGCGCGCGAAAGGTTCGCGCGTTCAGAAATATCACACATTTGCCCAACATTCCCTATTTTTAGTTGTAACATTCGTAGTATCCGTTATTTTTTAAGTTTATTTTTTTGTTTTTATTTTGTTTGTTTTTTTTTTATTTCCGTCAACGCAGGAGCTTCACAAATCGGCGAAATGCAAGAAATACCCACCGTTCTCCTCGAGAAAGCTGATCTTCCGCAGATGTTTATAGTATATGTCTCCATAACCGGAGTTGTTCTAGTACTCACGAATGTCGCTCTGGTCGCTTGTTTTATGCTGAGAAAGAGGGCTAAGAGAATGAAAGGTAGGTTTGTTTACTTTGTAAAAGGTGAAGGAATAATTTGTAATTATAAATAATAACAATAGATTATAAATAGGATAGAAACGAATTTACCACGTGAAATTTGTAGCACCTGACGTTTCGGTGACGTTGCAGCCGCCGTTGTCCAGGGTAGCCTGAAAGAGCTGTCAATTCGTTGTTTTGCTGGTAGGTCGCATACCGCTGCCGCCACTGCGTAGGTTATAACGGTGGTGAGGGGCCGGGCTCGGAGCGCGCGAATTTCGAAAATCCGTCTTGCACACAACACTCACTGTATCCTGTCCTACGTCCTTGCATTCGGCGTTCGGCGGCGGGAACATTTAAAGAAGAGGGTTCCACGTAGAAGAGAGTTTGTAGCCGTCGTCTCTATCGAAGTTCGGGGTTCTTTTTATTTCAATGGCTTCCCTGATCATGCGAGGAAAGTAGAATTGTTCCTCGGATAGCACAATGGGATTTTGAAACTGTATCCAGTGGTTACTATCCGCTATCCAATATATTTTCGCAGATCGCCGATTTTTCTCGCTGAACGTTTTTAACAGCTTTGATGTGTTCTGTCAGTCGCGTGGCTATGGGCCGTTTCGTTTGTCCAACGTAGGCTAGACTGCAACTGCATTCGACTTTATACACACCCGGGGTTTGCAGTGGTATTACATCCTTTACAGGCCTCAAAAATCGAGCTATATTTTAGGTCGGCTTGAAGATCGTTTTTATATCAAATCTGTTTAGCATCTTACTTATTTGATCTGTCACGCCCTTGACGTATGGTAAGAATGCTCTTGATCTGCTCGATTTCTGATTTTCCTCTGTATTAGATCGTGTGCGTGTCTCGTGATAATTTCCGTATCAATTTCCGTATCCGTATCCATAATAATAGAATTGAATATCACTCAAAACAACATAAAATATGCGGCAAATATCTATAACCTATAAACATCTAGGTCTTAATCAAATGCTGCGTATTCACCATGGTGAAACGAATAATATTGTTTGACAGAATTTCTTCTTTTGTTTCAAATGCCTATTTAGATAAATGTTGAGCAGAACAATTTGAATGATTGCTTAAAATGAATACACAAATCCAGTGGTGCGACTTTGAACCAGATGAGGGGACGGAGTAATCTGGCCGAATCTCGTAGTGAGGGTACGAGGCTGCCCGCTGGTAACTTCACAGTGCCATGCTGTGTTGGTCTATCACTGGCATGTTGGCGTGGTTAGTCGGTGGACTGCTTCATCCCTAAGTCTCTGCATTCACCCCACGGTTGAAAGAATGATTATATATCGGTATACCTACCTGGGGTGACAGGTTCGCCCCAGGTTTGGGAAAAAATCGGAAATAATTGCACTAATCCGGTTCAAAGAACGACCATTCCAGCATTGTTTCCCCATAAATTCATTACATGTTTTGTACAATTCAGAACAAGCGGGACAAACATCAAAATCCGGAGCCGAACTCTACACAACTTCATCATACAACGACACCATGAACGGCGAAACCCTGAGTTCAGTCTCGGAGAAATCCGAAACGTACTCAAATGAAGATCAAGACAACGAAAACGACCACCATATGCACCATCTAAGGATACACCCACCGCCGATACCAGAAGTTCCTAACATGCAGCCCATGAATATGGGACAGGTAGGATCCTTGCGTTTATTATAGCTCGTGTCTTTATTTTAAACTAGCTGACCCGTGCCCACTTCGTCGGGCGGTAAACATTTTTACTTGTGATGAAATTATGAGTGTGGTTCGGTTAGTACTGAGTGCTATGATTTATTTCCTGACTACCAAAAGGAGGGTTATATTTTTACTGCATACGTATGTATGTCTTTGCATGCCAATTAGGCTATATTACCGGGTTTCAAATGAATGAATGAATGGATTATGATTGAATAAATTATGTTTATTTTAATTCTTCAAAACTTCTCTGTATACTATATTAGATGTAATGTTATTTTGGTACCAAAATATATTGTCTTTCAGGAGTTCCAACCCGAGATACGGTCGCGGTTCCATACCCATGTCGTATTATCTTTTAACCATTTATGCAGTAAAAAGGAAATTTTATGCAGTAAAAGGGAAAAGTCTTTTGTTTTAAACACTTGAGACGATAAATTTACTTATTTGGATAAGAATCATAATTGTTGATAATATGACCAATAAACATGACCAAACGATTTAAATTATTTTTTAAATATAAAAAAACTACTTTTTGTGACTTAAATATAAAAGTTAGTCATATGCTTTCGCTGACTTTTTTGTAGGCATTATCAAGCTCCAGAACTTTTCTCTAGAATTCATATAACTCTCATCGTTAAGGCAGCGTTCGTAAGAAACGTTTTCATTCGACCGTTATTTCTCCTACTTTCCAAATCCGACTACCACAAAAAAATCTTTTCATTTTTCGGAGTAATATATAGCCTATGACACCCACAACTAACCGATTTTGAAAATTCTTTTACCAATAGAAATTGGTAAAAGAATTTTCAAAATCGGTTCAGTAGATCCAGAGATTACTCCCTACAACCTCACAAACTTTACCTCTTTATAATATTAGTATAGATAACTAAAACTGTAATTTAGGCATCACAAATTCTATGGTGTCGAAGGAAGAGTGAATAGGTGGTAAGGTGAAGGCTCACATGTGGCAAGGACAGCTACCCTAAACCTACCACAAGCAGTTGTCAGTCCGGAGTTCACCGCTCACCTCCAGAAGTGTAATAATAATATTATGAGAACCGATTGCGGTCGGTAATTTCCATGGCAGCTTCGTTTGTATTTATTTATAGTCACAGAAAACTTACAAAGCAATTTTATGAACGTTTTACGCTTTAAAATTTTGTAACACTTCATTTTGGAGTAGCTTTTAACTGCTAGCATGTCAATACCACTGATTGGTCGTATTCCTGTTGTGGCAATTGACAGGTGGCTGATCTCCGTATTTATGCAATTATTCAATTATATGTGGTATAAGTCGCTTTCATTGAATAAGCCACTGTTATATATTAATATGCGTATACTAACGCCCCCTACAAACTAATTCTCGAGGGTTGAAAACATGCCGTCATCGAGTTTCATTCCCATGGCTGGTTTTCTATGGGTTAAGGTTAAGTGATATCGTAGAAAATCCTAGAACAGTCGAATATTTTCTCATAACCCTTCGGCTACGTAACGACCAAATTTGGCTGCACTTTCAGAACGCCGTTGACTACGTAACGACCAATATTGGCGGCTTGCTCCCGGAGTGCACAGTAATATTATTTTCTAATTCGAACACATCCTAAAATCCATACCAAATATATCATTATTACCATAGATACATAGACAGCCATTAGAATAATTTCGCCCGTCTTTTCGCTGGTAAAATTCCATTGTCAAACATTTTTTTTTTTCCAGAAATCATCAAAAATTTTATTGGTTTTTATGAGCTAACATCTAAATATTTTTGTATGTATATAAGCAAAAAGAAATATTGCCTTTGATAGAGAATCTAATAAAAATTATGATAGTATTTACAATGTCTAAATTGGGTTCCGTATTTTTCCGTAAGCCAAGTACAAGTTAGAAATTCCGAGTTTTTTTCACTTTTTCGACTTTCTCATATTTATTCATAATTATCTAATTGTTTTACAAAATGAGATTTCAATATTCTATGTACGAAATTTTAATGCGATCACGGCACAGTTATTCTTTTTATGATTGCTATAGTAGTTTCATAATTATAGTACTTTTTGTCGAGCGTGGCGATATTGCAAGAAATTCCAATAAATTGCCGCTGTTTGCGATGAAATTATGCCGCTACTTGAACGGTTAAATCGTTAATGCTAAATTTTAGTCTTATGGTTATTAATGGAGTATTCGTTTTTAAAACATTTACATCAATGATTTAGTGCTCTAGAATACTGTTGTACATCATTTTAATATATAGCAATACTTTCAGAATATGTCACCGTACCACGAAGAGCCGCTGTTGGCCGCGAACATCCCAGCTGATTGTCCGCCCCCAAACTACGTCGATTGCGATACTAACTTACATGCGAGAACTCTACCTCATCCGCATCACAATAATCCTCAGTACGGAGTGCATTTCATAGATAAACCAAAGACAGCCACGCTCAATAGGAACACAGGTAAGAATAGATAACTTGACGTCGTGATTATGCTGCCCTGTTGCATTAATTAAATATGGTGTCTGCGTT
Source organism: Micropterix aruncella (assembly GCA_944548615.1). Taxonomy (NCBI): domain Eukaryota; kingdom Metazoa; phylum Arthropoda; class Insecta; order Lepidoptera; family Micropterigidae; genus Micropterix; species Micropterix aruncella. The sequence goes on from OX155978.1 coordinate 5,199,370, forward strand.
GTTTGCGTTTGTTTCTTATTCGCTCTTGCATAGCGCTCTGTCCCTATCTCCCGTTGCCAGACTTTTCATTAATCTGCGATGGGCCACCCCTCATTAGACTCCAAGTTGTTTGATGTGAGGAGATGGTGTCAACTTGCGGGGCAGAAGGTATTTATTGTATCAGAAGGAATTATAGTGATTTATATATACGCTTTTTGCTGATGACACCAAATTCTTTGGAGATCCTGTCATAAGCCGTCAACTGATTCAAGACAACCTCGACCACATCGTGCAATGGACTAAGGATTGGCTTCTCACACTAAACGCAGAGAAATGCACCGTACTGCATATAGGTCCCAAGAATCCGCATCACAAATACACGATCGAGGGAACCCCTGTACACACAGTTACCACACAGAAAGATCTTGGAGTAATTGTGTCCCAGGACCTCAAATGGGAACCGCATATAGTAGAAGTTGTAAAAAGAGCAAACTCACTTCTTTACATGATTAGGAAAGCTTTCTCCTACATAAACTCTGATTTGTTCCTCAAACTCTACAAAACGTACGTCCGCCCTCTCCTCGAATACTCTTACCAGGTGTGGAACCCCTACTTCATAAAAGACATTGAACTGCTGGAGAAAGTGCAAAGGCGGGCAACCGAGATGGTTCCATCCCTAAGGAACGAGCCTTATGAAAACCGCTTGGATGCACTGGGTCTTACTACACTCGAGCAAAGAAGACAAAGAGGGGACCTCATCGAGACGTTTAAGATTCTGAATGGTCATTATGATGTAGCCAACCTTAATGCAATGTACACAATGAACACCAACGAGAAACTCCGTGGACATTCCTTAAAACTAAACCGAAACAGTTTTAGTTCCAACCCAAGAAAGTACTTTTTGACTAACCGAGTGGTGGACTCTTGGAACAAACTACCACAAGAAGTGATAAGTGCTATCTCAGTGAATGGTTTTAAAAATCTACTAGACAAACATTTAGTAAAAATGGCAATTAAAAAGTGTAAGGAATAAAATAAAATAAAGACAAACAGTACACTCAACACATGAAGTACACGCATCAGCTGCAAAAGCTGCTAGTGTATATAAATAAATAATAATAATAATAATAATAATATTGCCAGTTTGTTAACGCTTCCCGAATGTTCAGTGGCTTTGAAATCTCTACGAAATGGCATTTTCGAAATTTTGACATTTTGAAATTTTTTATATAAACTTTCATTTTGAACATAGAAATTGTTATGAAAAAATCACATTTTTCACAAAATAACGAGATAGAGTAAACCTACCGCGTTGCGGTGTTCGGACAGAACGAAGGCCTTTGAAATCTCTACGAAATGGCATTTTCGAAATTTTGACATTTTGAAATTTTTTATATAAACTTTCATTTTGAACATAGAAATTGTTATGAAAAAATCACATTTTTCACAAAAGAACGAGATAGAGTGAACCTACCGCGTTGCGGTCTTTGGCGAGATCGACACCCCGCTTAAGCTCTACAAAATGGCATTTTTGAAGCCATTTAATTTTAACCGAATGAGCCCTCTACTGCCCTCTATGAAAACCTCTAGCGCCCACAAGCGTTAATGCCCATGTGACGGGCCACCCCTCACTGGACTCCAAGTTGTTTGATGTGAGGAGGTGGTGTCAACTTGCGGGTTATCTCCGTATTGAAAGTCGATTGAAAGTATATCAGAAGGTATTATTGTATCAGAAGGAATTTATAGTGATTTATATTTCCAGTTTGTTAACGCTTCCCGAATATGCCAGGGGTTGACGCGAATGCGGTGGCTATCTGCCTGAAGTTACGAGGGTGCATGGATAAGGATTATAGTTTGTGCTCAGAGTATCTTGTACTCGACACGGCTCGAGTCTGTAGGAGTTCAGACTGATGCTTGCTCTTCTCGATATGAGGAAGGAAGAAAGAGGTACCCAAAATGGTCGGACCCGTTGACCCAACTCGTGAGAGTAGTACCGGGTTGATTCCGCAGCTGCCTTGGGGGGAGTGATCATTCGAGAAATGATACCTTAGTACTATTTTCGCTGCCTTATAAAGGCCGAAAAATGATGCAATCCAAAATATTCCGAGTAAAAATGTTGTTCAATGTAACTGATTTGACAAAGTAGTTAAAATTCGAGCTAATTCAGCGATGCACGAGGTGGAACAATGGCTGTATTGATGTCAGTGCATTTCACTGGAATTCAATGCATTTGTTGACTGGCATGTACGATACTTAAGGATCGTTACAAATCTGTTCACTCACATGTTAACGGCTTCGTGCAGCTTAAGCCACATGACCTGCTTATAAATTACCATCCAGTAGCCTCCTCGAAGAGTGCTAACGGCTCTCATGCAGTTAAACCACTAAGACTCACTTGTTCATCAGGGTCAGCTCAACTCTAGGCTCAGCCCCCATCCGGAAGCCTTCACATAGAAGGTTGTTCCTGGTAAGGACTCTGTCTCCCTTGCCGTATGGTAGATCAGTTTCCCCCGGGTGATGTCCTTCGGGCGCAAGTGGGCGGTTTGCGCATCATGCAGCGTCAGCTAATCGACTGAACTCCGGCGAATGACTATAGGGGGGTCTGTCAACGATTTTATACGTTTCCTAAGCAGCGGGGGTGGTTGTTGGCCTCATGTCAGCTACCTTTGAAAGGATCCGTTGGCCCTTCCGATCCCGTGTGACAGTACCGGGTGAAGGGTTTGCAATGAATTCGAACTGAATTACCGCTAACATCAGGTAGAGGCCACGCAAGCTACTTCGAATCTGAGATCAGACTGGAGATGGAGAAACCCGTCCAAATCTGGTATTCAATGGTAAGCCTCGCGGTAAGACGTTGGACTCTTACAGGTTGTCAGCCTAATTAGACAGTGGATTATCTGTTGTCCGCTAAGTTTTTCTTGTTCACTCCATGGGAGACAGAACGACAGGATTCCATTATAACTCCCTGGGGAGACAAGTTCGCCCATTGTGTTCGACACCCCCAGTTGCACCAGGCGCTGATTTCTATGATATTTGTCTGCTGATAGTCAGGGGTGTACTCGTTATATATATATATATATATATATATATATATATATATATATATATATATATATATATATATATATATATATATATATATATATATATATATATATATATATATATATATATATATATATATATATATATATATATATATATATATATATATATATATATATATATATATATATATATATATATATATATATATATATATATATATATATATATATATATATATATATATATATATATATATATATATATATATATATATATATATATATATATATATATATATATATATATATATATATATATATATATATATATATATATATATATATATATATATATTGATATTTTAAGTGTGTAAATTTTTTTAAATTATTTTCAATAATATATAAAATTAGATTCATGAAAAGTTACTTATCTGGGGTCCTGGTGGACCAGAAACATTTAAACGATAGTTAATGTCCTCTTTAAATACTTAGGGCAGCGGCACCTGTTTCCGCAATTGATAACCTATGATGTTCTTAGTTATTGCAGCCGAATTACTGTATGCCCTTGGATGTAATACGTATAGGAGGATGGTTTCTGTAACAGAAATGGATGTTAGTAACTTATTTTAGAAGAAATTATATGATTGAGAATATTTCGACACTAGTCGTATTCATCTCTATGACATTTCTGATAGAACAATTTTTTCAAAATTTAAATTTTAAAAAAACTGAACATAGAGAAATGGGTTAATAATATTTTGCAATATCGTTATAAATGCACTATAACCGACCTTGAAAAACATTATTAATAATGATTTTTAAATGAAAAATATTAATAAGCTTTTAATGAATATGTCTGAACAAATATAATTACTGTATTAATTTTGCCTATTCAGACCGGGACCCTTGCAAGCGCCTAAAATATTTATAAAAGCCAACTCCCAAGATTTAACGTCTCTTTCTTTAGCGTTATCGCCAAGGCACTTAATAATTTTTACTTTAAAACAATTATCAAAAGTTAAATTGTGTGCCTTAGCATGCAATGCTATTGGAAGTTGACTTTCATTGCCTACGCTGGCCCTGTGATTATTTAACCTAATGCTAAGAGGTGTAGTTGTTTCCCCAATATAAAATGCATTGCAGGTCTGGCAAAGTAATTGATATACAATATTTTTTGAAATGCAACTACTATTAAAAGGAACTCTGTAACTGTTGGGAGTGTTAGGACTAGTAAAATAAATGCTTCGATCTAATAAAGGACATGTTTTACAACGTGATCGACCGCAAGGCTGTAGGCCCAAATTTTTGTTAGTACTAAGATAATTTCGATTGTTTTTATTTAGTATTGATTTTAAATTAGGAGGTTTTCGAAATGATAAAATTGGTGGTATATCTAATAAACCTTTGGTTGATGGGTCGTTAGCTATAATAGGGAATAAATCTGCTAAAATTGGTCGCAGTTTCTCAGTGCCAGGAAAATAAGTAGTACTTAGAAAGATTTTATTTTGATTTAAATTTGACACCAATTTAGGTTTAGGTGAAAATTTTGTTTCGGAATTTATTATATTTTTATCTAACAAAGAGGCAGGATAATTTCTTTCTATTAGTGATTTTTTAAGATTAGAAAGGTACTTATCTAGATTTTCTTTATTATTAATTAAACGGTGTCCGCGAATGGACATTGAATATGGAATTGACTTTTTGGTATGAAACGGATGACAGCTATCGAAATGTAGGTATTGCTCTTTGTTTGTAGGTTTTATATGAATTGCAGTTTTAATGGTGCCTTCGGATAGAGTTAGATCAACGTCTAAGAATGTGATTTGATTTTCTGATATAGTGTATGTAAAATTTAAGGGTCCGAAATTATTTAAATCTGTAAGGAAGTCAGTGAGTGTGTCATGTCCATGTGGCCAAAACAATATAATATCATCAATAAACCTATACCACATTAGTGGTTGTAAATTTTGAGTAAGAAGAAATTTATTTTCTAATAACCCCATGAAAAGATTCGCATAAGAAGGAGCCATTCTTGTTCCCATTGCTGTACCTTTAATTTGGAGATAAAATTCATCCTCAAAAGAAAAAGCATTCTTAGTGAGGACGAATTCAGCCAACTTACAAAGAAAATTTGTAGAAGGAATTTGGGGGCTGGGCCTTTGATTAAGGTAATGGGAAATCGCTTCTAAGCCTAAATCATGGGGAATATTAGTATAAAGAGAGACAGCGTCAATTGTAACAAGTAATAAGTTGTCAGTCTTAGGAATTGTGGTATTTTTTAGAATCTCGATGAAATGGTAACTATCTTTAATGTGTGACTTTAGATTTTTTACAAATGGCTGTAGAAAGTAATCGACAAAAGCTGAAATTCTTTCTGTGGGTGAGTTAAAACTAGCTACTATCGGTCTTCCTGGATTATTAGGTTTATGAATTTTTGGCAATAAGTAAAAATTTGGTGTTCTGATAGGGTTAGGAATTAAAGTGTTAACATCTTCATGTGATAATTTTTCAATGGTTTTTTGTTGTTCAATATATTTTTTTATTGTATTAGCAAAATTTTGATTCGGATCACTATATAATTTTTTATAGGAAGTTTCGTCTCTGAGTTGCCTCAAACCTTCAGCTACATAGTCTGTTTTATTATATATATATATATATATATATATATATATATATATATATATATATATATATATATATATATATATATATATGATAAGGTTTGTAAAGAAATCCGTTTATAGGATCATGTTTTTATTTAAAATAAAATTAGTAAAAGCTACTTAAAAAGTAGCGAAGGAAATCCCAGGTTGTATTTATTGTATATATATATATATATATATATATATATATATATATATATATATATATATATATATATATATATATATATATATATATATATATATATATATATATATATATATATATATATATATATATATATATATATATATATATATATAATAAATATGCTCCATTACATATTTATTTGTTCTCGTTGCAGGAAAACAGTCTTTCACAAGCGCACCTAGCCCTATGCCGCCACTGGATGGATCATATTACAACATGTCCTCAGACAGATACCTTTCGTATCCTCCAATGATGAATGATTACATATCCCAGGTAAAAACAAAATAATTAGAGATTCCACAAATGTTTTCCAAACATTCGGAGTTTAACGAAAGTTTGTCAAATTTTGAGGTTTGACCAGTATTTGATAAACGTTATTCTAGTAAATGGTTGCTATGCACCAATATCACTTTTAAAATAGCATTCTTGTTTTTTGCATATCCTCCGCATAAATTGAGGATAGTTTTCTGTAAATGACACATCGGCAAAAATCTTTTTTTACACTATGAACATTTTTATTCGTAAAACTTCTCCTAAGAGTTACATTTAATTTAAACAAATAATTTTTAGTTCTTAAGTCGGATATCAATAAATCTAAACCAATAATGAAAATTATAAATCTTTTTTAATCTTTCGGAAGCCAGCCGCATAAATGGCGCTGCACATTTTTGGACGATTTTGTATATAATAACGATATCGTTTTTTATGAATTCTTTCTTATTACCTAACAATTAAACTTGTTAGTCGTGTATATTATATATTTATATAATATATATGGAAGCCTCCTGAAACGGCGAGACTGCCCGCTGGGTACCTTTCCCGGTGCCTCGCCGTAAGGTGTTGGCCTGTGATGGGCAGGTGGCGTAACTGGACTGTGGATTGTTTTTTGTCCCAAGTCTTCTGCGCTCACCTCACGGGAGACAGAATGATCAATATCGTTAAAACTTCCTGAGGTGATGGGTTCGCCCGTTGTAGTTGATAGCTCTAGTTGCTGCTGGGTGGTTTGCGCGTCGTTCGGTGTCAGCCAATCGCCTGATCTTATAGGTTTCCTAAAAAGTAGGAATGGTTGTCGACCTGTTGTCGGCTGTTCTTGAAACGACCCACTGGCCACCCGATCCTGATAAAAGGGGGCAAAGGGTGCAAAGGTCCACGATAAATTCGAAGAGCATATTCTTAGCGGGATCGCTCACACCGGAAAATACTGGCAGAACTACTCTGCCGTCGTAAATGAAAACACAGTAACTTCATTTACTGTGTTTATACATTTTTGGTTCTTTAAAATCACGAGTTGGAGTACTATAAGGCAAATTTTTCGGTTTGTCTGTCGATGGATAGTTACCGAGATACCTTAGATAAAAACACAGTAATTTTTTAAAAATCTTAATATTCTTAATAAAAAACACAGCATCTATATTTTTTTAAGTTAAAACACAGTAACCTATTATTTACGGTGATCTTTTTTAATACTTATATGCATTTAAGAAATATTTTTGTTTGGTTACAACACGGCTTCTTCAGATACTGTGGTTTTAGGTAAAATTTTGTTAAAAGGTAATTTATTAATACACGAATTAATCACAGTATCTCAATTACTGTGTTTAAGGTGCCTACAGTTTTTTATTTATTTAAAATATATATATTTATTTTACATGGTTAGAACACAGTAATGGGTAAAATTTACCTATAACACAGTAAGCACTCAGTTATTGTGTTATAGCTGAAAAATATAAGATTTATCAAATTATTTTCCTAATTTAAAACACAATGTCTAATTTAATTAATTAAACAATTATAATTTAACCCCTTGAGCGGCAAAGGGGACAATTGTCCCACAATTAAAATTACCGTAGAGCGGCAAAGGGGACATCTGTCCCAGCCGATATCGGCGCCGATGTTTTCCAATTATTTACTCTTGATGCCTCACATAAATCATACGGCCTGTGGTATGTGCGAAAAGAGGAAAAGATTCTCTGTCGTTAACTCGTTGGTTCATTATTTTTCATAGTCGCCATTTTTTAGTCTATAATTGAACCAAACCAAACCAAAAACTTCAATATTCATGTTGATTTTCAACATCGAATATTTTTTTAAATTTTTGTATGGGTATAAGTAAAACGAAGTCATAGGTTGAATGAAGCATATTATAAATATTATAAAAGTATTCACAATTTCTTGCATAGGGCGATTTATTTCCAGAAAAAACATAGAAATGCTGGACAAGGCAGTTTTTTTTCTGTACCACAACTTTGACAGATAATTCTGTATAATGCTTATTGCTTTACAAAACGACGTTACACTTATCTAATAGCAAATTTCAACAGGAACATAAAACAGGTCTTCTTTATACGATCCGTATAGTAATTTCGTAGTAATCGTCATTTTCCTGAAACGCTATATTTTTGTTGTGATGTAATCTTCTTCTTCGCGTTCTCTAAGAGAAACTACAATTCAAACGTCAGCGCTCGAGGGGTTAATACCTATATATTTTTATGCAGAATTGAAGTTCTAACTATTTTTTAACATTAAAGATTAAAAGAAATAATCTATATTAATTACTTTGTTCATGAAAACAAATATTTAACAACTGAACTTTGACCGCATTTTTCTCAAAATGTCTTTTGTCAAGTTACTGTGTTTTCATTTGTAACGGCAGTACTACCCGCGGCGATCCGTATTGATATTGAGCTGCTCATTTTTGCACCCGAAAGGCCTATCTAGGCCCTTGTATATCGATGGCCGAAATGGCTACACGCGGATCTGTCAACCAGCGCAAAAGCCCGATTGGCCTTTTTGGCGTCCTAAGGGTTAATATCTTTGTTATAAAAGAGCGAGTTTTTAACAAAGTGTTACTTTTGCAGTAGATGAAAATTTTCCATGGTAATTTTAACACTGACGGTTTTATAATAATTGGTGTGTCGACTCCTGTACACGACCACTATGAAAATAAAACCACCCAAATTTCAAAATAAGGAGTAGAAACAAACAAAAATGTATCGCTTTAAAAAATGGTCTTCAATTTGTCATCGTCAATTTACTCATTTACCGTATGGTTTCAGCTGTGCCCCATAAACAGATTTCGTTCATAGACAATATTTTTGTGTCTTTTTACAGAGTATGATCGGCCGGACGCCCACTCCGCCGGAAGAATACGGCCCGCCCATCCCCCCTCCCCCCGCTCCTCCCTCCAAAATCCCCCCCTGCAATAATCCCAATATCATGCATAACGGAGGGCTCAAACCGCCGCTGAACCCAAACATGAATATGGGGAACACGCCGCCGCCCAATTATGTACACCAAGAATTGCAAGGTAGATATCAAATTTACAGTCTTAGTTTCTAGAGCAATTTTTATAATAAATTAAATTATCTGTAATACTTGTGAACATTGGCTTTAATGTATGTAAGTTTTGTAGTTTAGACGAAAACTTAAAAAAGTTGTATAGAGTGTCTCTCGGTAATCTGGCAGATATCGGACCAGAGTAATGCCGGATTACTGAAAACGCCAGATAACTCAAAATCATTAATAATGAAGCTAGTCTGGCCATTAAGAGTAGACATTATTTCGACATGGGGGAAAATATTTTGATTTAGCAACACTTACCCTTATGTCAAGACGAATTTTGTCCTCCTGGTTCAGTTTATGAAGTTGCGTTAATTTTGACATTAATTCCCGTTATTCATGTTCTGTTGCGTTGAAAATGAAAAAACTATTCGAAACGGAGCTAGAGAAGTCGTTTTCAGTGTCTTCTAGGTACATTTTGAGGTTACGTTTTGTTTGACATTTTGTGTAGTTTATCCACAAATTGTTGGTACCTTCAAGAATTGTTGGTACTTTTACAGAATGATGTATTATGTACAATATTGTCATTTACTATAGATTCTTTCTTTTTTCAGTATCGCCGATTTATGTGGAAAGGCCTAGCGGTGGTACGCTGCGACGACACGAAAAAATGACTGTCAGTCCGCCCATAGTAGCACATAGACAAGTACCCCCTCCAGACGTTACAGTGTTGCACGCAAACTGCAATCAGGTATGTTTCCGAGTCATCGCTTTAGTTTATGAATAGTTGTGTCGAGTTCTAGAATGTTTTTTTTTATTTCAGCATTCGCGTCCAACGCAGACCTTATCCAATGCGGAAAAGCAGCCCCAGAGTATTCTCAAAGACCCGTCGCGGCATCAGCAGAAGCAGTACAACGCGTACAACCAGCCCAACGCCGGCGCGATGCTCAACAACGCGTCTAACCAGATTCTCATGGTACAGAACCTGGCCGGCGGTGACCAAATGCAAATGAACCTGCCCGCGTATGGCACCATTCGGAAAGACCATAAAAAGAACAATGCGACCAACACGTCCCCAGAAATGATAACGCCCAAAAGTGAAACCCACATAATGTGAATCGTTTCTTTTTGATAGTTAAAACGCGGATAATCCGCCATGATCTCTAGCAATTAAGTCTGTGTTTGAACGGTACGGAATCGCGGGTGAATCTGTGGATCCTTGGTTACTAATAGTTATGGACGCCTTCCATTGATCGAGACGCCATTCTGTCCTTCATCTTCAGCTGCTCAGACTTTGGACTGTTTAGCTGAGGGATTCTCCTCTTTCCTGAATGCTATTCCTCTCTTTGCCTGCCTCGTTAACAACATTCAGGCCCATCTCAAAATGGTGCACTCTCCATACAATATTAACATATCGCCATATTTACGAAAATTTGAAAGAGGCATTTTCCCAGACCAGAGGCATTTTCCCAGACCTGGGCACACCTTTACCTATTTATTATCATTACTATTATTATTATACATTTAACAGGCAGGCAGCTTCAGCTGATGGGCCTGAGTCCGTGCTTGCATTACAATTTCTGTGGAATAAGTCCAGTTTTTTTTTAAGTCATTGACACTTTTGGCATTGATCACTTCACTTGGGAGAGCATTCCATTCGTTTACCACTCTACTGCTGAGGAAATGTTTCTTGGGATTTGAATGGAATGATTCACGCTGGAGTTTCAGATGATGCCCACGCAGATGTGTGTTAGTGCTCATGCTATAGATAGTCTGCAACCCAGGAACGTCATACGATGCAGTCAGGATCTTATATGTCTCGATTAAGTCACCCCGTGCCCTGCGTTGTTCCAGAGTGGTCAAACCGAGAGCTGACAATCTTTTCTCGTATGTTAGATGCTTCAAGTCAAAGGGCAATTTAGTCGCTCTTCTCTGGACGACTAAATTGCCCTTTAACTTGAAGCATCTAACACACGAGAAAAGATTGTCGGCTCTCGGTTTGGACCTAGATACGATCGAGTGAATACTTTTGCGCGGTGACAACGTCAAATGACTTCCCCTGCTCTACGTAGGGATATGCGCAGTGCGCTATTTAGGTACTTTTTTCGTTTGATGGCGCACTTGAGAGATACCACCAAAAAGGCATAATAACAGACAAAACAGCAAAAATGTTTTTCTTTCCGAGCATAAAAAAAAACTACAGCATTAACGATAAACGATTGAGATGTAGATACTTATTCAACTTGCAGTGATTCGTGAATAGTGCTGTGAGTAGACATAGCTGGATCAGTAGTTTTCTTATGGGAGTGGTTTTTCGCAAAAACATCTGGTATCTTCTTCTTCTTCATCAGCGCGCATTCGCCCACCATTGGGCATACGCCTCTCCAATCACTCTCCATCCGGATCGGTTGTCCGTTTCCCTCATCCAGATTGGTCCAGCTGTCTCCTTAATGTCATCGGACCATCGGGCCGGTGGTCTTCCCACACTTCTTCTGCCTAGCCGGGGTCTCCACTCCAAAATGCGATTGCTCCACCGTTCGTCGTGTCGTCGGGCCACGTAGCCGGCCCGAGCCCATTTCAGCTTGGCCACTCTTTGACCCACGTCGACCACCTTCGTGCGCTGTCTGATGAGCTCGTTTCGGACTCGATCGCGCAACGATATGCCGAGCATGACTCGCTCCATGTTAAGCTGCACCACCTTAAGCTCGTGGATCATCCCAGCAGTCAGTGTCAATGTCTCACAAGCATACGTCATAGCCGGTAGCACGCACTGATTATACACCTTCGTCTTGAGCGATTAGGGAATTCTGGACTTCAGTACGAAGCTCAGCTTCCCGAAGGCTGCCTATCCCAATTGTTTCCTTCGCTTTATCTCTGCCATCATCTAGTCCCGGCCGAGCTTTATCACCTGTCCTAGGTATGTGTAGTCCTTCACCTGCTCCAGCGGTTGTCCATTCAATGAAATGGGATTCGGTGTGAGATCGGCTTTCGCCATAACCTTTGTCTTATCCATGTTCATCTTGAGACCCGTTTGCAGGGACGCGTGATATAGTTGCTCCAGCATGAGTTGAAGGTCTTCGGCACATTCATCGATTATAACTATATCATCCGCATCAAAAACATCTGGTATATAATGCCAAATATTGGTGAGTCTGCTCTATCACTCTCAAGTTGCTGAGGTCTTTGATACGTCAGATGATAGGTCTGTACCTATGATTGGCCGCAGTTCTATTATTCTATGATTCTTAGCCAATCGGTCGATTTTTCCGTTTCTACTATACCCCTGTGTGACCAGGCTCCCAGCGCCGCAGTCACTCTGTTTCATGAACAGAGATCGCTAAGTGCTTGTGTAGGGGGGGGGGTTCCAGATGATGGGCAAAACACAGTAAGTGTCCATCCTCCACAGATTCATCCATGATCACCCCACACTAATACACCAAACAAAACACAAAAAGTCCATTTTTTATTAATTATTGATTAAGCGATTATTTGTTGTTACGAGAAAGACCGCGGTAGATAGGTATCAATGTCTGATTTAATTAAATTAAATACGATAAAATGTAATACAAAAATAAAAATATTCAATTACTAAATTTATCGGACGTAAGAATATATCTATTATATTATTATTATTATTATTATTACTAGATAGTTGTTATGAAATATATACATTTTTTGTATAAAATCTAAGTATTCGTCCATGCATTTCGATTCGATAACTTTAATTATTATAATATGAATAATAAATGACTTGCAGTTGAGTATCAGTGTTGACAGTGATGCTCTAACTGCTGTATTCACAGTCGATACTTATGTAGACCTTGAGCTAATCCTTACTCGAGTAACACCTAAGTACCACCATCAAAATTGCTATTCACAATCCTTACTTAAGTGCTCCTTCCAGTCAATATGCACTCAAGGGATCAAAACAGAGACATGCTAGAATAGACCGCGGGAGTAGAAAGGTGGACTGTGAGTGAATGCGATAGCGGAATAGAAGAAGATTGCTGCATATCTTTTCTTGTTGCGCATGCGCGTTTATCGTTCTTACAATCGTAACTACAAAACCTTTCTCAATAATCGAGAAAGCTACAGATTGGATTCTGGAGGTTGATTCGGTCTCTAAGCAGTATAAATTCCCTGAAAGTCTCGGATGCACAGCCCTCCGTCCAGATATAACTCTTTACTCTCTATCTCGGAAGGTGGCTCTTATCGTAGAATTAACTGTTCCATGGGAATCAAATATCCCAAAAGACCACGAGTACAAATTAAATAAATACCATGATCTTGCAAATGCCGTAACCCGGAACGGCTTCACTGTTCACCTTCACGCGGTGGAAGTTGGCGCTCGTGGCCTGCCAGCTAAATCTCTATTTCACCTCTTTAAAGATCTTGGCCTTTCCAGAAAAATAATCAACTCTTTCTTAGAAAAATTATCTAAAACTGCGATTTGCGCATCTCAAATTCTATGGCTTCGAAGGGGGAGTGAATGGGTGGCAAGGTGAACGCTCACATGTGGCAAGACAGCTGTCCTAAACCTACCACAGCCGGTTCGTAAGTCCGGAATCCACTGCTCACCCCCCAGAAGTGTAAAAAAAATAGTATTATGATGGGCCCGACTCCGGTCGGTGAATTCCATGGCAGCTCCGTTTGTATTTATTATTTATATATTTACGAGTCCTGCGCATGCACGACTAAACATGGATAGAGCGGGCCCATATGCAGTTGTTTCATTCTATTCCTCTATCAATTTTGTATGCTGGTCGCGTGTTCATTCCAGTATATCGGTGGATCAAACAATTAATTTGATTTCTACTTTGAAATTTCTTCATTTCTTTTACAAAGTCTAGAGAACTGACGGCCATTTTCACGCCTTCGACATTCAAGTATATTTATTGTCTGGATACAAAAACATACTGAATATGTCTCCCTTAACCGTTCAGGGGCCAAAATGCCTATAGGCAGTTTATTCTGGTTGACAGATCCACAAGTAGTCATTTCGGCTGGCCCCCATATAAATATATAATATATGTGACTAACAATTAATTATTAGGTTATAAGAGGGAATTCCAGAAAAAAAATATATATTTATATCATATAATGGGGGCCGATATATAATTACACAATACAAAATTGTCAAAAAAGTTGCACATCGTTTTTTGCACTCGGAGGCTGCCTTCCGACAGGTTAAGGGCATACTCCAGTAGTCTTTTTTATTTTTTTTATTTGTTGTGTGGGGCATTTCTAACGTCTTTATGAGCCTTGTAACACTGCGACCATTGCTGATCTATTGTGTTCGCCACCTACTATAGTTCTGCGCTAAGTCTCGTGTCATTTAAGAACTGCAACAGGCTTTTGGCGCCAGATTGTTTTACCTCCTCAGGTTGGAGGTAATGACCACCCAAGTGGGTGTATCTTTTACGCATCAGCGGGCCACACTCGCACATGATGTGCAGGGGAGTTTCCTCTGCCCCTTGGCAGAACCTGCACATTTTTGTGTCTCACAATGGGCGGGTTTATTGTCATATGACAATCTCTTACAACCAACCCTACTATGACGTGTTAAATGTATGTGTGCGTGTAACATGTATGTAAGTGTGTGTCTTGTTATTGCATTCGATCGACAGAATTGAAAATGCAATTCCGTTAATTTAATCCCAACGGAAAATGGTGACCCAGCCGGGAATCGAACCCGGGACCTTACAATGTAAGATCAGGCGACCTAACCACTATGCCACCGGGCCGTGTGATTCCATTCCTTCGACACTTAAGTGTATCTTAAGTCTATGAATACAAAAATATTTGGAAAATGTCTACCTTAATGGTGCTCTTAAAGGCACACTTAAGTATGATTTCTGAATAGTAATCAGTAGAGCACACTTGAGATGAGGGACCCCTTAAGTATCGACTGTGGATATGGCTGTTATTGTATGTAATTTTAGACCGGTAGCCGAAAGGAGTATACGCTATGTCATGCCGATAGGAAAAAAAAAGCATATACAACAAAGAAAACATTGCATAGGGTATACTGCGGTCGGCTCGGGGTCTATTTAAAAATGACGGTATATCAGTGTACTTTAGCATTTAAGATTTTGTGATTTATCTGTCTCTGTAAATAAATAGGATGGCGCAGCTATTTGTCGCTTATTTCGTTGTATGTACATAGAGCGATTTTTGAACTATTCTATTTGTCTATGAATTTTATCGATTTGTTAAGTTGTCGACAACGATGTATTGGCCTCATATGTATATAAAAAAATAAGTAAATACGAAGCGGGAGTCAAGCAGGACTGATGGCTGTACCCCGAACGTTTTCGACGACGTGCCAAAAACCCCGGTCACTACTAGTCCAGTTAAAGTAGCTTTTGGCTTTGCAAATGGTTCGGTAATTTTGATTTTTGACAGGGTTACAAAGTTTGAGATCCTGAATAATATAATGAGTTGCTCGCACTGCTACGGCTAATAAAATAAGCTTTGGCATCTCATCTCCAGTATGCTCTAGAGTAAAATTGACATTAAATAATATAGAGATATGGGTGGGGGGGGGGGGGGGACGTGCACATTTACTTCAATGTGCAACATTAGGAAACCATGTTAGAGCAGGAGTGTCATCAGGCGAGAAAGCCATCACTAGACAGTTAAGGAACATAAAGAATGATAAATTCCGATTTCAAATATAGAATATTCTTCGAAAACACATCGCCGTCCCTCTCATGATTCATACCTGTGTCTCTTTCTTGCGAGAGTCCATTTGGGACCGGCTGTCTCAATGACCTCCTACGCTTGCATACTTTCCTAATGTCACAAAATCGTTTCGGATCGATATCTCAGAAACAGCTGCTTTGGATTTTGGATAATAAAATCGGTTTTGGCGCAATTTCCTTATCTCTCAGTATGCTCTAGAGTAAAATTGTCTTATTGAACGAATGCTATAGAGGGGGGGGGGGGGGGATAGCCTGCACATTTACTCCTTTAAGCGCTTTTTTGACAGATTAATAGTTGCCGAGTTATATATTAGCATTGAATATATTTAGCACATTGTAGTGCTCAACGTCGTACTACAAATTGGCAACCAGGAATACTAACAAAATTACAACTTTCCTAGTATGCCATTGCCAGGTGTACCGGAGTATGGCCTGCTGACTCTACTCCAGCATTCTATGGCCAAAATACTGTCTGATCTTAAAGTATCAGCTTTTGCAAAACTCTTGCACTTTTTTGTCTTGCGCCTCGACTAATTTGACTCTATACTATACTGGAAGAGAGATATTGCGCAACAACTGATTGTATCCAGCATTTTTTAAAAAAATAATAGCACGAGCGACAGTGCAGGAATGTCAAAATATCAACATATTATCCAGGAGCCCACGCTTTATAACCCTTTAGTAATCAGATGCAAGGCCCTCTCTTTTTTGGCTAGTTTGACTGGACTATACCCCGTATTGACAATGCCAAAGTAACCGTAATTATTATAGAGTTAATTATTTATTTTTTATAAAGAAAATTACGCAAAAACCGGCCACAATTGCTCACTGAAACGGTTGTTTGAGAAAAAAAAAACTGTAAATAAAATCAATTCAATGTTTGATGTTTGACATTAACGAGAAAGACATTACAGAGATAAGAACTAGGAAATAAGCCTCATAACTCTTAAAAAAACGTTTATTTTTAAGTTAACCTAAGAAATGACTGCAATCATGTACATAACGGAATTAACATTTTTTGTTTTGCTGTAAAAAAAATAAACCTAATTATTTTGATTTATTTTTGTTTTTTTTATTTTTTATATTTTAGTTTTGACCGCGTTTAAAAGAGATGTAAATATGAATTCGGATTTACGGTTATGTAAACATTCTCGTGCCTTAATTGAAAAAACCGTATTTATGTAGTGTAGCGTAAACTCATTAGCTTTTTTTTTTTTTTTAATGGGGATGTTCACGGTTTTTTTCTCCCGCTAGAGGGCGCAGCGACGACGGCTTCGCTGTCGGATGAGACTACCACAGTACTGCCAATGTGAAAAGTTGCATGTGTCTTTGGGTTTTTTAAACACCTGAAAAACCCTTTACATAGTCAAGGTTAACTCTAACTATTACACTATTCCTAATAAAGAAAAAGTCTTTATTTTGATAAAATTGCGATCAGTCTTCGCCTAAAGCTTCTTTTATAGATTCGGTGTAAACAAAAAAACATTTAAAAAAAGTCATTTCTTGCCAAATTTTTAAAAATATTAGAGAGGTAGGTATTGCTTTCCATTGTCATTTTCAGATGAAGAATTTTACGAGTTATAATACCACATTTCGTATAAAATTATCTAAAACTCAGAAGTGAATCGTAGATCTTAGGATTATAGCCAGTGTGCCGCAATTCTAGTACCCGTACCATACTCCTTCGACATAGGTTCGACACCTTCGACATACACCTTCGACATAGGTTCAACTTCCACCATTCTGATCATCATCTGATTGGATGAGGTATCTGATGTAGGACGTCGATTCTGCAGCAGTAAAAGGAGGACCTTTCTAATTTATGAGACTGGTCCTGTCGACATAACACATCGCTGTCCCTTTCATGATCCACATCTGTGTATCTTTCTTGCAAGAGTCCGGTCTCTTTCTCTGACCCACATCTGTGTATCTTTCTCGCAATCGGACCAGCTGCCCCGACGACCTCCTACTCTAACATACTTTCCTAATGTAACAAAATCGTTTCAGGTCAATATCTCAGGAACGGCTTCCCTGATTTTAACGGGACTAACGTCATTTAGTAGCTCTTTAGCTCAGGTAGTGAACGGTTTCATGCAGCTTTAAGAAAAACGTCTAGGATGAACCCAATTTATTCTATTAGGAACTTTTTTTTAGGTTATTAAATCCAATCATTTTGATAATTGTAGATGAAATTGTATTGACTATTTGACTGACTTTTTCTTTTGTGTCATTTTTATTATTGTAATTTTATATTTCTAATTTGACTATTTTATAACTGACTATTGGTTTTTATATTTTGACATATTGTTTTTTTTTTCATTTATACCTGCTTAGGTATTTTAGCAGCTCGATTTTAAAAGATTTTATATTGTTATTATACATTTTATTAATAATGGTTTTTACAGCTTTAAAAAATAGTCAATCTGTCAAAAATTTGTTATACCACATAAGGTATACTATAAAATCAAGTAAAATCAATTTGACTATGCCAAGAGCAGGGATTTCTTTTGGAAATAACTGGATTATTTTAGAAATAATTACAAAAAAAATGTTATTCAAATTACCATTTTTTTATTTTATAGTTTTTTTTAAATGTTTTTTATCAACAGTTGTTTATTTGCTCATACTGATTCACAAAATACAAGGATGTCACTAATAAAAAACTCTCTGTGTATATTCCTCCTTGCTCCACACATTGATCTACGTATGGAAAGCTGTCGCTGCTGGTACCACCTATAAAAAAAACCGCATGGGCATCCCTATTATAATATAATTTAGATCTGCCATTTTTAATTGCAAATTGACGAGACTCGGGAATATGAAGTCAAAAAAAACAAAATCGAGGTTGTGATTTCAAAAAGAAAATGGCTACCGTGGCTGTGTACGTAATGTTAGAAAAGTTTTTTATTTTCATTTGTTAATTTATTTAGGTATTTATTTTAATCAAGAGATGGTCGTGCCAATTCTGTGCCAAAATTATATTTTTATCGAAACGTTGAGATAAAATAATTTGTGCGAAATTTTATTATTGTGCTTGCGGGTGTTGCAGAGCAGATGACTGGAAGAAGAAAGTGGAGGGCGATCAGAAATGGCTCACTTTCATAATATGTATCACCCGTTTTGAAATGTTTATTACTGGTTTTGTTTGTTTTTACGTTAGGGCTAGTGCGTATTTCGATGAGTTCGTTGAAGATTTTTGGGAAAATGGTTTCAAAAATTTGCACATCATGACACACTAAAGGAAGTCATTTTAGCTTTGGGCAGAGTAGCAAAATGTATGGGACTAAAGATAAATCAGGAGAAAACCAAATACATAAAGAGTGAACTCAGCTCCACCTTTCGAAGTTGGTCTCGATACCTTTAAAACATACCTCGGCTTGTTATCATCAACCATAATATTTGTGCAGAGGTAAAAGTACTGTAACAACAATCGCTTTCCTGTGCATTGGGAACGAGACAGAGCGAACGAGACAGAGCAATACGTTAGAGCGGAATATAAAACGTACGATTGTCAATAAATACTACCTGCCGAACTTATACTCGTCCAAATAAATTTGAGCATATTTCGTGCGGTGTAAGATTTGACCTTGGCGGGCAGTTTTAATGCGAAAAAGTGACAACCGGTCATCTCACACTCTCTAGCGTATAGCCCTGTCTCGTTCCCACGGACTAGTTTCCGATTTTATTTCAAGAAGAATCGCAATCGAGCCCATTGTATGGGTTATTTGTATGGGTTTTTCAGTTTTCATTGTTATTTCCTTCCTAATAATAATGTTTTTCCTTCAAAAAGTAATGTCTAACCTGTAAATTGATTTGACAGTTGCTTTCATTGTTTAGTTGCTTCCACAAACTTAATAGGGACTTGTTGCTTCAAGTTTTTAACAAACATATATGAGTATGTCAGTATGTAATCACCTTAGTATGGATACCGGGTCATCAAGGCATACCCGGCAACAAGAAGACGACAGACGGGCTAAACTGGGCACACTGGAATGCTGGTCGCTGCCCAGGCCTCGATGCAAAAAGACACAGTTTACTGGGACGAACCTTTCTCGAATCCAGCGATCTGCCTAACTTGAAGGTCAGTGTTCTCCATGGACTGATAAGCAGTACCGGGCTACTAGCAGACCACTGACCCAACCACAAAGTGGGTAGTTACAAAAGACCTTATAGATCCAGGTGACATCAACGACTGGAAACAAGCCCCCCACTCCATTTACTACTACTACTATGTCAGTATGCAATGGCTGCAAATAGGTGTTACTCTTCATCTATTTCCACTTGTTAAAGGATTTTGACCATATTTTTGTATCTGACTTTATCGGCGGTTGAATGGTTCCATACTGCTTGCGCCTGGTGGCCAGTTTGTGTTTGTTGGTCGGCTCAATGTATGGTTTAGCTCCCATCCTTGCTTGCCTTAGTTTTGCCTCTTGTTCGCCTTCACCTTTCTTTAACCTAATCACTTTAACCTGTGCGTTTCTTGCTAATCCCTCTGCCAATCGTATTATCGGCTCCGGCCCAATTGAGAGGTCAGCGGATCCGTCGTGCAGGTCTGTCTGCCCGACTCCACCATGTCCCTTATCGTAATCTTTGTAAAGCTTATTCTGTTACCCTGTGAGATCTTTTCGAGGGTCTTATGGCGCTCACCTATAAGTTTGGATGTCTGCCTGTTGCTACTTAGTTCTGGAAGCACCTATCTGCTTTCTGTAAAAATATGTAGGTCTTTGGTTTTAAGGCTCTCTCTCTAATCCCTCCCACAGCCATAAAATTATACCCAAGGCTTCCGCTTGAAAAATCGTGGCGTGATGACCCAATGATTTACTTAATTTTAGTTTCAGCTCTTGCGAGTGACGCTGTGACTTAATCTTGACTTGATCTACTCTGTGTTCTTGACTTGATCTACGCTGTGATCTTGATGATATATGCTGTGACACCCGCTCCAGTCGCTTCCGCTGTTTTTGAACCATCAGTATAGTATAATGCTAGCCCATATTAATGTCTTCCTTCGTTGCATACTTTCTGTAAGATTTCTATGTCTTTTATGATTTCCCTGCGTTTTCCATGTTTTTTTTTAATTCAATTACGTTTGCAAAAACTTTTTGAATACTTTGGTCAAATTTTGAATTCTTACATTCTCTATATTTTACAATTTCTTTTATTTTCTAAGAATATAATACACTCGGAAGCAATGAATCCAGGTCATAAGCAATGAAACCTAGATAAACTTTGATATCTTAGAAAATAAAAATGCTAGCTTATTCAAATCAAAACTATTGTACAGAGTATTTAATACTACTCAAACAAAATTAATAACACTTCTTGATTGCTGTAAAGCAGTGGCTATCAACCGGTGAGTCGCGACCCCCTGGGGGTCGCAAAGAGACTCCCGGGGGTTCGCAGGCTATTTAATTACAAAAATTTTAAATTACAAAATCTTTATTTATCTAATATGCCACCTTCGGAAGAGAAACATATTTATTATGTGTTTTGCTATTGGTTTATCTAAGATGGAAACAGTTACGTACAGCCTCAAAAGTGATAAAATTAATGTTTACAAAAACTTTATCTATTTGATGCTTACAGTTATTCCACATTTGTGGAATAGACCCCCCCCCCCTTAGTCTATTCCACAGTTGTGGAATAGACTAAGGGGGGGGGGGGAGGTCAGAAAAACTAACTTACAGTCTAAAGGGGGTCGCATAAGAGTTTTAATTTTTTTTACCAAAAAGGGGGTTGCCATCTAAAAAAGATTGAATAACACTGCTTTAAAAGTTATGCCGTCAAAAAAACTAAAAAAAAAAACTACGAATTTACTGCGTTTTCTTTTTGCTTTTGTTTCTGTTCTGTCACGAAAAATATATAAGAAGCGTTCCTGGTATTCAATGGGCTCGATCGCGTTTCTTCGTGAACTAAAATCGGAAATTAGTCCGTGTGAACGAGACAGGGCAATACGCTAGAGCGGAATGTGAAATGAACGGTTGTCACTTTTTCGCATTAAAACAACCCACAAAAGATAAAGGCATCTGAATCTAACACCGCATGTCATGTGTTCAAATTTATTCGAACGAGTATAAGTTCGACAGGTAGTTTTTATCGACGATCGTTCGTTTCACATTCCGCTTTAACGTATTGCTCTATCTCGTTCGCTTGAACTAATATCAGTTTTAGTTCACAAAGAAACGCAATCGGTCCCATTATCCATTAAAAAAGCGGTAATTATCGAATAAGCTAGCAATCTTATTACCGAGTTATTAAGATTTATGTTGGTCCATTCATCCAACATATTCATTGCTCCCAACTGTCGTTTATCTTTTAAACACAAGACGATATGCAGCCACTTTTCAACGGTTTGTTTTTTTATTTTTTTATTTTAGGATGCATGCTTTCTTTTCTGTGTAAGCAGTAAGTATTTGTGTCATATGAAAACAAAGCGGCAATCTCCACAAAATGTGTAAATTGAACTAATAATGCAAAATTATTTATCTGTTGAACACAAATCTTCCGAATAATATTGGACCCGATAATAGCGGCTAAATCCAATATTTTTTGCCGAGTTTATAACAAGGTTCATATCAAAAACGGGAATCTCTTTAATGTTGTTTGTTTCAAACATGGCAACCTCCGAATTAGGGAGAGGACCTCGCAAGCGACCTCGAACTCGTAACCAATCGAGAGACTGGAGTAATCTGGTCGCAGTTGGAAGCAAGGGCGTGAGTGTAAGCCCGCTGGGTAACACTCCTGGCTATCTCGCGGTTAAGGCGTTGGCCTCTTACGGGTTTGTGGCGGAGCTTGACGGTGGAGTGTTTTGTCCGAGTCTTCTGCGCTCACTCAAGGGAGATAGAACGACCAATCATTAAAACTTCCAGAGGTGACAGGCTCGCCCGCTGTAGTCGACAACTCTAGTTATCATGGCAACCTCCGAATTAGCCAATCAGAATACGGCAGTTAGTATGGCGGACACACTCGATTCCATAAAAATTCCAGCAATGTCCACTATGAGTCACAACAAAAACGGCAATCTCCTCAAGTTCCTTTCAAAGGCGGAAGTCTCCAACAACGTATTGCTTATAACTATCTATTTACAACCATTTGTTTAACATTTTGCGTTTTATCATAATTTTAGCTTAGGAATGATTTAACCCCTCAGGCCCCGATTGGCCGATATCGGCCACAACACGATTCAGATTCATTTTGAAAATTTGTTCGCCTGGCTTAGGCGCCGACGACGCTTTCAAAGTGTGCGAACTAAAAATAAAACTTATATAAAACTCAACTGCTTGGGTGGTTTTTGTTTCGGTGTGCCGTCTCCCATCTTGTTTGCACTTATATTTAACATGCTTAACTCATGCTTCTGTGGACGCAATCCCCTTTTGGATCACAAAACGGTGCTACGCCACTCTTGACGAACTAGCTCCAGCTGTTTTGGTAGTTAACCCCTAGAGCCCCAATTGGCTGATATCGGCCACAACACGATTCAGCGTGACGGCCCCGTTTTAATTTAATTTTAATTTAATTTGTTTTATTTTATTATGTTAATATGTTTAATTTGAATTATGGGTACAGTGGTTTGGTAGTACATAATGTTTTGGTGAGACAGTGTCGTAATTCAATTTTTTTACTAGTTTATTACTATTTTTTTTGGGACGGCAACTTGTTAATCGGCTGAGGGACCGAGTCCTGAAGGGTTAATTAGGATAACAATTTCATCTGCGTACTGCTTCTGTTAATAATAAAACGTTTTTTTCGTTTTCTGCAAATAACGGTTTTATGGAGATTTCCGCCTTTGTTTTTATATGACACATTTAGTAAAAACTGCAGAAATTCCATTGGTGCTCAAAAATGCATCCCTTTAACTACATATATAGGAGATACACCTATACAGTATGTAAAAATGTACAAACTTTGAATGTGAGAGCATTATTTCAGAAAGATTTTTGCTTTATCATCAAATCGATATATATGCACTAGCCCTGCAGATTTTGCCGTCCGTTCGTCGCTATATAAAACATAACCCCTTCTTCGTTCGCATTCATAACTCAATCATCTCGGAAACAATCATTACCTAATCATCGTACGGAGGAAGGTTCCGTCACTAATTCCTATCTTTTCGACGAATACTTGTATAGTTAAAGCTAGTGATAATGCTAATTTTTAATAAAATATATTTGTAAGTCGTTACTGCGGTCAAATATAAAGAAAGCTGTGGAAGTGTTGCAGGTTCCTTCTTAAAAAAGCAACGGCCTAAAATAAAGAGATGAGTCTTTTGCGAAGGTTTGTGTGACGATACGGCCTCAGCAGCAGCACTCCCACAGCCCGAAACAAAGAAGAACCGCTCTACCGCTTAAAGAATATAAATATTAAAAAACCATACTTCTTATGACTACCGTTTACATGTTTCGAGACTATCTGTATCTTCCGCTAAAATTAGGTGGAAGATTTTTGGATTATTATTATTATATTATATTAATATACCGTAAGTTATATATGAATGGAAATATTTACTGTAAAATAATATAAAGGTTTTGGAATTACATTAAATAAAATCAATTTACCGATGCTTATCTTTAAATTTATGTAATTCAATGGATAAATAAAAAAACAGAAAATAAAAAAATAAAAAAATGTGTGTTACGGATTGGTTGTTTTTATTTTTATCTTCATTCTCTTCTATTTCTCTCTTCAGGGGGCATATTCTTGACAAATATGGCATCCTAAATTTGTCTATGGTCCATATGATTCACATGTGTCATAAACAAATTTAGCATGACAAATTTTTCAAGAATAGTCCCCAAAGGGTAATAGAATAGAGCGCAGGTGTGTGAAGGTGGACTGTGATTGAATGCGTTCACCGAATAGAAAGAGATAGCTGCATATGAGACTCCCTCTAATTTTCTCTAGTTGCGCATGCGCATTTATCCATAGCACAGGAGACT
Source organism: Micropterix aruncella (assembly GCA_944548615.1). Classification (NCBI taxonomy): domain Eukaryota; kingdom Metazoa; phylum Arthropoda; class Insecta; order Lepidoptera; family Micropterigidae; genus Micropterix; species Micropterix aruncella. The sequence continues at coordinate 5,224,165 of OX155978.1, forward strand.
TATGGCGTCGAAGCGTTGCCATGGTGATATATAATCGTTGTCATAGTGATATATGTATGTGTGTCCGTGCATGCGCGACTAAACAAGGATAGAGGGAGTACTATATGCTACTGTCTCTTTCTATTCGGCTGTTACATTCTCAGGTCTACGGTCCATATCATTTACATGGGTCATAGACAAATTTACAATGCCAATTTTTTCAAGAATAAACTTCCAGGTCCAAACACAATTTTGGCCTAGCTCTCTGCTCTATGCCGATTCCAGAATAACCAAAACTTCGATCCTGTCCGACTACAAAGATCCGGCAATATCGAAGCATGTACTAGATGAGTCGTGAATCAAATGATCTACAAGCCCGAATAGACAACCACAAAATGTTTCTTGCTTAATCAGCCAGAATGGCGCTGGTCTGGGTAGTGGTAGTACAACTGCGAGCGATGTGGATCTGAAGAAATCCCTCTTGCAAGGAGACTCAACAGCAACAGTATGGCTCATGCTGTTGGCCTTAAATGCCAGAATGACTAGACAACAGTTACGGACTTTTGCATTCATCCTCCAATGCACTGGAAGGTAAGGTTGTGTGAGTGGACGTCAGGGATTCTGTTTTTTAAATGCCTTTCAGGCATACGCTTCCAGACTCCAGTAATCTCACTCGTTGGAGTTATTCAGAGGATAGTTCATGTCTTCTTTGTAGTAATACCCCTTGTACAGTTAGACATGTTCTAGAAGGATGAAAGGCGGCCTAAGATCAAGGACGGGACGGCCATGACAATCCTTTCCTGTTATTCGCAAGGTAATTAGGCTCTCAGTGGCTCGTGCCAACAAGGGTTTGACAGTACTCTCCAAACCCCAAACGCAGTGCAGGATGGCCCTAAAGGAGGAATACATTCCACTACGAAAGCTTCGGATTGTATTCTAGCACACACAGCTACATTTACATCACACTACACTACACTACAGTTACATCACACTACATTCAAATTACAATGTTTATTATTATTAGTTAATTTTTAATATTATTTGATACCTACCATATTTTTTAAATTAAGTATTCTAAAGTATGCACAAACCACTGTACTTGGTACGCTTGCCTTAGTACGGGCCTAGGCCTAGTTAGGCGGCGTTGATTTGAAAAAAAATTGGTCTGCGGTGCTTTCTATTTTGCTATTATTTACATATTTACATATTATAATGTTAAACTTACAATGTACTGCAATAAAAATGTGCTTTTCTTTAATAAATAAAAAAAATACAAATAAAAATAAATAAAAAATAAATTCTTGAGGTCGATTCGGTTTCTAACAGTATGAATTCCCTGAGTCTCGGATGCACAGCCCTCCGTCCAGATATATAACTCTTTATTCCACATCTCAGAAAATAGGCCTTGTTGTAAAATTAACTGTTCCATGGGAATCGAATATCCCTAAACACCATGAGAACAAATTAAATAAATACCATGATCTCACAAAGGCCATCAACCGTAACGGCTTCACTGCTCATCTTCACGCGGTGGAAGTTGGCGCTCGTGACCTGCCAGCCTAATCTCCGATTCACTTTGTTTAAAGGTCTCGGTCCTTCCAGGGAAATAATGAACTCTGTCCTAGAATAACTATCTAAAACTGCAATTTCTGCATTTCAAATTCTAAGGTTTCGAAGGGAGGGTGAATGGGTGGTAAGGTGAACTCACATGAGGCACGTCTGTCCTAAACCCACCACAGCCGGTTGCTAGTCCTGAGTCCACTGCTCACCCCCCTGAAGTGTAATATGAGATTGCTTTGGATTATTGCTCGCCATATATAATCCGGCTCGGGAATCGGTCGTAATATTAATCTACACCCTTGTGCAAATTAATCTGAACACTTCAAAATATTTCATACTGGCAAGTAAAATCTGTTTTTTTGATGTGGCAACACTGTTCTGTACTGTGAAATGTCATTCTAACCTCTAATGTGACCCTAAGAGCTTGTCATATTGTTGTTGTGCGTGGATTTTAGTGTTTTTTCCTCACATTGTGTATGTCGGGGACTTTTTGAAGATTTTTGAAGATATTCGGATGTAATTCATCCCTACGAAGACGATGGATATCTCGTTGGAAATCCGTAGCAAGGTGATTGCTCTAGATGCGCACACATCGCTAAGTCAAAGACGAATATCTGAGGAATGTGGCATATCACTGGGATCAACTAACGCCATCATACGGAATCACAGGGAATCTGGTTCAATTTTGCCACAACGAATCGGAAAATGTGGCCGCAAAAGGAAAACTACAATGAAAGATGACACCATTTTGATTCGCAACAGTAAAATTAACCCACACAAGACTAGTGACGACTTACAAAAGGAGCTTGCAGCTTCTGGGACGATCGTGCACGCATCTACGGTACGTCGAAGACTCTTGGAAAGTGGGCGAAAAGCTAGGAGACCCTTAAAAAAACAGCTTCTTACAAAAACCATGAAGAAAAAAAGGATGACATGGGCACAAAAATATAAGCTCTGGACTTCTGAGGATTGGAAAAACGTTTTATTTTCTGACGAGAGTCACTTTTTTGTCCAGGGTATGCGTTACCAATTCGTTCGCAGGGCAGACGGAGAACCACTTTCTCCAGCCCATATCCAACAATCGGTGAAACATCCCGTTAAGAAAATGTTTTGGGGTTGCTTTTCATTCTATGGCACTGGTGCATTAGTTCCGGTAACAGGAATGATGAATAGTGCAAAATACATAGAAGTTTTGACGGACAGAATGATACATGAGCTAAAAAAAATTCCAACAGAGACTAAAATATTTCAACAAGACTTGGCTCCTTGCCATGCTTCCAAGTTGGTAAAGAAATTCTTTACCGATAACAGCATTATGTGTTTGGATTGGCCTGGAAACTCTCCAGATTTAAACCCAATCGAAAACTTGTGGTCAATCTGTAAAGCACGGCTAAGAAAAATGGACTGCACTACAAAAGAAAAGCTCGTAAATGCTGTAATTGAGGTGTGGTACAGAGATCCGAAAATTCGTGAAAACTGTAAAAACTTGGTGGAATCAATGCCGAAGCGTATACAGTTGCTACTTAAAGCTAAAGGAGGCCACATAAAATACTAATTTATAAGCTAAGTTAAAGTTTTGTATGATTTTCATGAATAAAACCATTATTTGACTAAAATTGCCAGTGTTCAGATTAATTTGCACAAGGGTGTATAGTATTACAACGGTCCCGATTCTGGTCAGTAAATTCCATTGGCAGCTCCGTATGTATTTATCTATATTGTTAGGGAGTTAATGGGCCCTTGCTGAGTTGGCCACGAAGACCCATTCTGTGACCCATTCTGTTCAGGGTTGGTCACACTCACAGGTCAACACCCATCCGATGGCCTCCATGCATGAAGTGCGAGCCTGGGTAGGACTCTGGCCTTAGGGTTAGTTTCCCCTAGGAATCAACCTTCTGGCGCTCCTGGACGGTCTGCGAACCGTGCGGCATAAGCCAATCGCTTGCGCACTCTGACTAACAGAGCGGGGGTGGTTGCGGGCCTTACGGCGACTGCACTTGAAACGACCATTGGCTTCCCGATCCTGGGTGAACGGCCGGGTAAAGGATGCCGTGGTCCGCGATAGATTCGGTATACACCGTTTCACCGCTTCGTAAGGGAGAGATCGCGAACTCGTAACCAATCGAGAGACTGGAGTAATCTGGTCGCTAAGGCTGGTTGGCCTCTTACGGGTTTGTGGCGGGCTTGACAGTGGACTGTTTTGTCCAAGTCTTCTGCACTCACTCCAGGGAGATAGAACGACCAATCGTTAAAACTTCCAGAGGTGACAGGCTCGCCCGCTGTAGTCGACAACTCTAGCTATCTATGTTGTTAATTAATATTGGAGCAATAAAAAAGACAAATTTTGTAACATCAAAAATATTTTATTAAAAAATCCATAGTACACAGGATAGTCCAGCCACCTTTTTACAATACAAGTAATAATATTACCAGCTGCAAATATTGATACGAACGTAGTCAGTGCAAACGGCGGAAATAAGTACAGGAAAGATAGATGTTCTTCGAATATACAACACCATTCCTAGAAATCGAATACAGTTCCATTGCTTGCTTAAAAATTTAAAAAATGCTAAGTTTACCTTCGATTGAGAAGAAATCATAATTGGGTTACCCTCTCGAGTAGACCATGCTCCCAGACTTGCACGATTACATTGAAATCGCTTGGTGTAGAATAAAAATAGAACTCATAATCGCTTTTACATTTAAATATCTATGTCTGCAATGAAATACTTATGACCGAGTACCTCTAACACCTATACTGACAAGCCGGATTCCTTAGCCAAAGAAATATTTAATTAGTGACACCTTGTAGTGGTCATATCAGTACAAAAGTAAGCAAATTTTTTTTTTTTTAAATGTTAAAACAAAAAAAAATGTTTTGAAAAAAAAATATATTTTTGTGTTTTCTTCGTCAGATTTGTAAATCATATCTATTAACCCCTCAAGCGGCGGGTGTAAATCTTGGCAGTCACCTGTCATTTCTGAGTTGAAGGTCAAAAATATAGCACTTTAGAAAAACGATCATAAGAAAGAAACTACTTGATGGATCATGAAAAGAAGAATTGTAGAATGATCGCATTAAAATTTGAAATATAAAATGATCGCATTAAAACCTCATTTTGTAAAACCATTAGATAATTATCAATAATTATTAGAAAGTTGGAGAAGTGAAAAAAAACTCACTTATTCAGCGATATCGACGTTGATCGATATTGTAAACACATTTGTGTACGTTATTAAATGCTTTACCAAATCTATTAGTTCGTTTTATTTATTTTCATATATATATATCCGAAGAGAAGCTACATAATATCCGAAGAGAAGCATAGATCCGAGTAATGGCAGCACTCGACTAAGTGCCCCCAGAATACAAACAATTATATCAGGGATTCTAGACTGCGAGAAGCACGACTGAATAATCGTACAATACAGAATGTATCCGTCTTTCTCACACATATCTAACAGGGGGTGGTTGCACCGTGATTTTGGTGTAAATTCAGTTAGTTGAGAGTGCGGTTTGTCACGCCGCACTCGTACCCGTTTTGGAACGTTACTGAGCATTGACTACAATACATCGTACCCAATTCGGGACGTTACTGTCTTTAGGGGTTAAAGAAAAGTTTAAGAAGCATTGAGCGCACTGCGCCATCATATTATCATCAAACAATATTAGCGATATTTTACCTACTGTGAGATAGTGCATCGTGCTCACAGCTTTTTATAATATTTATCAAAAAAAAAGAAAAAAATGTATTTCTCATTTTTTTAAATCAAAAGTTGTTTAGTTCGTCGTACTTGATCACCCACTCCATGGATGTCACTAAATAAAAACTCACCTGTATAAACAAGATCTGGCCCACATATCAATGGGATTCGTTTGTCGTTTGTTCTTTTTTGAACTGAAAATATTTTGAATTTATTTCTTTACTTTTTATGAATCCAACGGTTTACTTGACCTGTCGGGAGTCTGTTATTTCAAGGTTTAGCCCATGTCCACATAGCGTATTTTTGGAACTTTTGATCATATTTTATGTTTTTTGAACTGAGTCTATGTTTCAAATTTTCAGGTTTAGCCCATGCCCCCAAGGCACATTTTTGAACTTTGAACATTTGTACATTTTTGAATATTTTTGTTTTCTTTTCAACTTTTATATATCACAACGCTTGCTTGACCCTTCAGGAGTCGGTTTCGAATTCCAAGGTTTAGCCCAAGCCCAGAGGGCACTTTTTATGCATTGCTTACTTGACCACTCAGGAATCTATGTTTCAAACTTCAAGTCAATCGGTTAAGCCGTTTAACCTGGAGGTCGGTGAACACAGAGATATCGAATTCCTATTATATTGATATATTTACGGCCCACAGTTATGAACCATGAACACAGCACTCAGGAAATAGGAACGAACTGACAATACATTTTAAAGTCGAGAACTCAAAGTAAAAAAATATATTACATACTAAATAACATAGTCCTAATTCTATAAACTTTTGTACTAAGGTAGCATCTCGTATTCTTGAGGTAAGGGAATGCTTTTGAGGGATGCGAATCGTTTAAGAGCTTCGTATTTTCCGCGAAGGGCGACGATGTCATCCCGCATTTTATTGTTGTCGTCTTGCATTTTTTCCATGTCGTGCCATTCCTATAAAAAATAGAAAAATATGTGATTTTTTTGATAACAAAATTACACAATATACATGGTATGATCAAAAAGCAATGACAATTTTGAAATTTAGCAAGATCAGCACCCAGATTCTGAAGCGACGATATTTGCAATTCTGGAAGCGATTTGACAGTCCTTCAATCGTCAGAAGTAAGGTTAGGACAGATAACAGCATGAGGTGTCGTCTGCATGTCGTTCGTTGCACTAGGACAGTCTAGGAGATAGCTGAGAAAAGGAAATGGGAAGGATATTCGATCTAATAAATAAAGAACGTGATCCAAATTGCCAAAGCACTAAGCATGCTCCGAATTGAGCATACGCCGCTCTTGGCTAAACGGCCGACCCCGGCCAATCAGATCACGATCATAGTAAAATAAGAACAGTAACATCTCCAATTTTACACTCATACAAGCGCCCGTTGTCCGTACGCTACCACTACATAGATTCTCGGGCGCCTCGGTGCTAGCCAGTCAGGGCTGTCGCGCGACAGCTAAGTATACAAAAGTGGAATGTTTTCTGTACAGGCTGAAATGCAACCTATCAGAAATTACATTTACGAGTATTTACATTTACGTTACGAAATTACATTTACGAGGTAACGTTTATTGTTCATTTGCATAGGTAAGTATGTGTCTAGGTAAGTAGGTGCATAGGTATGTAAGTGCGTAGTTAGGTAGGTAGATGCGTTTTTGCGACTTTAACTTACTAAAATGTAGGTATTTTGAACACATATTTTATTTTATTTTATTTTATTTTCATTTATTAGGAAAACTTACAGCTAGTTTAACATATATAGGTACACATTGAGAAATAAGTGATGAAAGCCAATTAAAAGTTTTCACACATAATAAAAAGATACAACAAGTGAATAAACAAACAACTATAACTAGATAGACGCTAATATTTCTAAGAAGAAAAGAACATATTGTTAAGTATAAGTTTCAAATTTCGAGAAGAGGTGTTGAATAGGTCAATATCAACTTCTCGCGCCAATACATTAAAACATCTACTCGCTCGTATGACATAAGAATTATTCTTATAATTCGTTTTTGCAGTGGGCAGGTTGGGATGCCTGAGACGCGCACCAGGGGTACGTAAGCCCAAACGTCCAAGCAACTCGGGACAGTCAACCTTTCCATTTGCAATGTTTAGAAGATAGGACAGGTCCGCTATGCTCCTTCTTTTGGATAGTGGGAGAATATGGAATTTCTTACAACGCGTTGAATAGCTAGGAATGTATGATTTAATTCTGAATTGCAAGTACCTGAGGAACCGTTTTTGAATGCCCTCTATGCGAGTTATATAGGCATCGTAAGATGGGTTCCAAACCTGAGACGCATATTCGAGATGACTTCGAACAAATGCACTGTATAGTATTTTGAAGGTTTTAACTTTTTCAAATTCTGCTGACATTCTACATGCAACAAGTGATGAATGCTGTCAGACAAAGTCAGCATTAACTCATATATACTGTTAATTTTGGGCACCGACTCTTGTTCTATAAACCAAAAATACATAAACGTACATAATAATTATAAAGAATTGCATTTCTGCTTTAACCCCTAGAGCGCCCCGTTTGGCCGATATCGGCCAAAACACGACTCAGCGTGACGGCCCCGTTTTAATTTAATTTTATTTTATTTTGTTTTATTTTATTATGTTAACCCCTCCTGTTGCGAGGTAAAAACTCACCTATCACTTTTGCGCGCGACATATTCGGGCAAAGAATCGACGCGAGTCAACGGCCTTGAGAAAAACGATCATAACTTATAAACCACTAAACGGATTAAAAAAAGATAAAGAGAAAAATGATCGCATTGAAATTTGACATATAAAACATTACAACCTTATCTCGTAAAACAATTAAGATAATAATGAATAAATATTACAAAATTGGCAAACTGAAAAAACTCGCCTATAAAATCATTTCGATTTTTTTGTCACAAAATACGTAAAATATGCAAAAATTGTAAATACAGTTATGTTCTTTATTAAATGCTTTACCAAAACGATATTTTTTTTTTACTTATTTGCATACAAAAATATTTATTTATTCAGCCAAGAAAAATTTTATGTATTCTCGTAAAAAAAAAAAATTTTAATTTTGAATTTGTGACTACTTAATGGTATTTTTTTATATGAAATTCTTTCAAAATAACTTTTTTACTACATCACATTTCTTAGAAATCACACCAGAACTTTGAGCTTTGTCTGATATTATAGAAAAATCTAAAGTTTTGAGAGTTTCCGCGTCCGAACTTAATAATAAACTTTGAATGCTCATAATATAAAATTCGTTAGATTTTTTCAATTATATTGTCTTATCATAGACTTATTATATGTCTAATAACTAATTACTATACTCCAAAGAGTCACATTTCATCGAAAAACTATGGAAAATCGCACTTTATTCTCTCATAGTAATTATCAAAACAAGTTTCTTTGCGCGATTCATTTTACAAAACAAGATATAATTTTCAAAATACGCCTAATTATGTGATAACTTAGGATGTAAATGAAGCAATACTTATTTTGTTAGTAAATTAAAGCGACATTACGTCATATTTCGCAATATATCGGGATATTTCATAAACATTACAAAATAATAACAACCATTTTTTCGCGAGCCGTTTGTTGTCGCCGAAGTGTTTTCTTTAAAAATTCGTGAAAAACAGCAAATGGACTATCTCAATTGACTAATCCTCATGCCTAAACTACTTAAAAATGCAAATTACTCACTGTTATCCAGTAAACACTGTACTGTTATCCACAAAACACTGCACAAAACCACAATTTCGCGGAACTATACGCGGCCGCGGCGCTGGCCGATGGAGACTGCCGTTTTGACGTCTATGCTGACTTTTTAAATCGCCGTTCGATTTTTTCGCCGTTCGCCGCCGAATTAAAGATTATTTGGCCATATCGTTCGGCCGTCAGAAAGCATTAAGTACGACGTTTCGAATCGTAAATTGCATTTTTCGCAGCGGCGAGCGCGATATCCAGTAGCGGATGTTTCGGATTTTAGGCGGCCGCCATACATGTCCCCAAATGGATGTTACGTGCTGAGCGGGTTAATGTGTTTTATTTTAATTATGGATACAGTGGTTTGGCAGTAATTAATGTTTTGGTGAGATAGTGTCATAATTCAATTTATTTACTAATTTTTACTAAAATATTTTGGGACATCAACTTGTCAATCGGCTGAGGGGCCGAGGCGTGAAGGGTTAATGGGGTCACAACTTGTCAATTGTGTATTTGTTGTGGTGGTTCGACGAAGCGTAGGTACTTATTTTGAAAACAGGCTCGAGATGTTTTACTGATGTTACTTTACTATGTCACGATATAGGGGTGGGAATTATTGATTTCCGAGATTAGCTGATGATTCGAAACAGAATCAGTCAAGTCGTCGGATCGAGGACGATATCGAATTCAATGTCGTGTCGCGTTGATGTATCCGCCTATTCAGAATCCCAAGGCAGGACTAATCCTGATTGACCTTGACGAGCAAAGAGCGCTATGGATCTGCGATAAATTCAGTCTATGAGTTACCGCTAACAGAGGCAGCGCAAGCGACATAGAATAAAGGAGAAATCCTGCCAAATCTGGGAGGTCGGCCCGCTGGTTTCACTTTCCAGTGCCTCGCAGTAAGGCGTTGGACTCTTACGGGTTGTTGGCGTAATTAGCCTATGGACTGTGCTAGTCCCCAAGTCTCTGCGTTTACTCCATGGTAGAGAATGGCATAATGTTGTTATAACTACCTGCGGTGGCGAGTTCGCCCGTAGTCGTTGACAACTCTCAATGTTTACATTATCTACATTGCCCACATCTATGAAGATCCTTAATAACCCACCTGTGACTTTTCGGTCTCCAGTTCGTCCTTTTGCTCGATCCGCTTGATGCGACACGATGCGGCGTAACCTCGGTTCTTGAGGGTCCTCCGACGCTGCTTCATCTTGACTATCTGGTCGCGACTGAGACCGCGCATCTTCAGCTGACGATTAAGGTCGCGCACCGATATTGATACAAGTTCGTCGTCGCTGATGTCAGCGCACGGAGTCGGCGACAAGGGAGCCTGTCGATGACAAAATGGGTAATTTTGAAAAAATCAGCAGAAGATATAGCAGATCTCGCATTCCATAAAATGCCATGAATCCCCAATTAATTCAAAGCAGTAGTTCCTGGGATATAATAGCCCCCGAGAAGATTCAACGATATCAGGATAATATGTTAGAGCGGGAGTGTCAGGCGAGGCAGCCATCATTTGACGACAAAGCGGCCGTTTGACTCAAGCGCGAAATGGATGCGTCACGAAAGAGACGACAATGTACCTTCGAAAAATAATGTAAATTTATAATTTGAGATTCCTGACGGTGGGGTGAGTATTATAGATACCCTCCTCATAAAAGATGTGCTCCTTATACTAATTCCAGCTCTTGCATGCATGAGTGCGTTTCAAACTCTTAGGTACGAGGGTAAATTGGAAAGTTTCCAGAACGAGCAAGAAAACGCAGTAATTGAACAGGTTTTTGTTTTTATTTTTCAACCAGGACGATACACTTTTCCCAGCGGTACTATAACTTTTTTAAGCCCTAAGAATAATACGATTTTGGGAACTCTGCCAAAGAGGGATTCGTGGCGGCGATGACCTCCTTATTTGGACCCTTTTTCGTATTTACAATCTTCTGACCATATATTTCGAGTTCTCTATTGCATCTACTGTCTACTGATTTCTTTTTGGTATAACTGCAGAGTAGGAACCTCTCCTGGATTGTTGATTTTTAAACGTCACCGGACTATATTCGCCATGCAGATTCTGAATCTGCAATAATCTTTTGTCACTCTCAATAAATAAGCGAGATATAGGCATTCAAAGTTTGCATACTAAACGTCAACAGATCGGCCGTATTGTTTCAGAAGTAGTGTCTAGATAATAGTCGATATATCACAAAGTCTCTAATAACGATAACGATTCGCGACATTACAAAAATGATGGCATGCTCGTGAAAAAAAATGTGCAATATTTAAAAAAATGAGACTAATTTTGAGGTTTTTTCAATGACTGCGTTTTGATAACAAAAGGTATCCTGAAACAATAGAAAATTCCTACATATTTAAATATCACCGCAAGCAAAAATATTTTTTACGAATTTTGCGATAATTAGGATTTTTTTCGAAGTTTTTACTAAATGACTTTGGTGATGATGACAAAAGATAACCTGGAACAAACGAAATTTCTTCAATATCAAATTAACACCATGTGTTAGTGCCATGTGTTAGCGATCATCTAAAACAATTGGACAATTTTCGAAGTTTTTACGAAATGACTTGGTGTAATGATGACTAAAGGTAAACTGAAACAGACGACATTTCAGGATATCTTCTGTCATCAATATGCAAAGTCATTGAAAAAACTTAAAAAATAGTGCCCTTTTTTTTAGTTTCACGAAAATATGTATTTTTCCGATCGTTTTTATCAAAATATTTCGATTAAAACAAATTGTCATAATTTCTGTAATATTGCTAATCGTTATCGATATTACGATATACTCGAATGTGTCCCACACGGTATGTACAAACAAAATTGCCGCAACTTTCTTGACATTGGGATGAAAAATTTGAACGCCTATATCACGCTTATTTATTGAGATCGAATAAAGATTATGGAAGATTCGGAATCAGCGTGGTGAATTTTTGGTGGTGGTCATTTTTTTTTTTTTTTTGGCCTGTTTATTTACATAATATAAAATTTAAACTTTGAATGCCTATATCTCGCTTATTTATAGCGACTGACACAATTCTCTTCTAGATTTAGCATTAAAATGAAACAATCAATTAGTCTATATATTTTTTATTTTTTTTGGGGAGAGGATCCTGTACTGCAGTTATTCCAAATTTTTAGCTTTTCCGAAACACTCTAGGGGAACTAATTAAAATTACACCTAGTACGCCAGCGCCAGGTGTCTAGATATGGCTAGAATGCTGGGCTAGTCAGCACTCTACCCCAGCATTCTATGGCCAAAATACTGTCTGATCCGAAAGTATCAGCGTTTATAAAACTCTTCTACTATTTTGTCCCTGCCTCTTGGACTATGATTAATTCAGTGGGGTGACATTAAAACATATTCAATATAGAAGTTTGCTAAATTGCATAGATGATATAACTCACCATTAGCGCCCGTCGGTCCATGGCTCTCCTAGATTCGTGAGGCATCTTGCGACCACTGTTATGGTGATTTTTCCAAAATATTCAGTCTAGTAAAAAACACAAATCTGGAAAATCCAGATTCGACGAGGAAAACAACAAAATATATTCAGAAAAATATCGCGGAAGTGCTAAACCACCTGAAACGAATGAAACCCGCGATATTATCGCAAATATGGATGAAAAATATTAAAACGCAATTCGACGGAAACGTCAGATTTTTTTTCGCAACAAACAAGCGGCCATTTTTGATTTTATATTACCATGTTGCCATTTTGAAAAGTTATTAAGAAAGTAATACATTATTTTAAGTATGCGACAAATCATTGCATATTTTTATATTAAAAATTTACCTTAAATTGAAAGCTCTACTTTTTTTTACTTTACAGTTTTCTTTTTTTAAGGAAGGCAACTTTACAGAAAAAAGTCTTTTAAGAATAGCGTTGCCAGAAAATTCTGAAAGGACGTTATCATTCAAAAATCAATATAAAAAAAAAATATTTTATAATAAATTCGATGGGTCTTTGCACCAACGTTGCACCAATGTGTATCTGTTTAAGCTTAATAGACACCGTTTGACCGTTCACCATGAAAGTTGGCATATTTACGTACTTTTTTCATAGAGGTTTCTGTGCTATTTTGTTGTAGCTCGCCACTAGATGGCGCTGCAGTATATCGACTTCTAAATCGTTCAACCCAGCGGTTACCAAACTTTTAATTTCGCGTAAGTACCACTCACGAAATTATAAATCACTAGCGTATGTACCTCTGAAGTGTAACAGATAAAAAAATCGTTCAAAATGGTAAAGTAATAAAAACTGCAACAACTGTTTATGACAACATTATGTTTATTTATTAATTATAGAAAAAAATACAATACCTACTCTTAGTGCGAAAAATGGTGCTGCATGTTCGAGACGAGAGAGGAAATATTTGGCTCAGTTGTATTTAATTTTAAGCGCAAATCAGGGTCTATGTTAAGCTTATTACGGTATTTCTTTTTTAATTATTAACATAGCAGAAAATCCGCTCTCACAGAGATACGTGGTTGTAAATGGAATCAGAAACAATGATGCTTTTCTGGACAGCGATGGATATTCATTTTTAACTTTTAGCCAAAATTCACACAACTACAGCTTGTTGAATTCCGCTTGCTAACCTCCATCGCAAGATAGTTCTATCAGAGATTCCTTTTAACTTACACTTAAATTTTCACGAACATTATCAAGATCTGAAACGAATGGGTTCCTTATCCAATTGAACTCTGAATAATCATCTTTAAAATATTCTTCAAATGTTTCAACGATCATTTGGCTGTGATTTTTGATGTTATTGATTACATTTTGCCTCACTGTAAGTTCATTTTCAGTTACAAAATTTTCCAAATTAGGAAAAGATGCCAGGTTCCATTCGATACTCTCCTCTAAATTATTTGAAATTTCTTGATAAATGCTTTTAATTTGTCATTTACTGAAAATCGATTTGTAGTTCTACCTTGCAAACTTAGATTTAAGTCGTTGATGCACGTGTGGACGCTCGCTCGCTCTCTCCCAGTCTCGCTCGCTTGGCATGAGTGAGCTGAAAGATGCGCTGGCCAGCAAAATAGGCAGCGCTTAAATGCAAACTAGCGACAGAGCGCGCCCGCGCGGGTGTCAGAGCGCGAAATTTAAAAACGTTTTATCTAATTATATTTATTATGTATGTCCTATGGCCATGGCTGCTTGCGTACCACCTTAAGAAGCGTCGCGTACCACTGGTGGTACGCGTACCATAGTTAGGGAATCACTGGTTCAACCGATCGCTTTAAAAAATGGTATGCATACGTAATTGAGCCCGCAGATATAAGTGTAGATTTACATTGTCAGTTACAGGCGTCAGTACTGGTACTGAAAACTGACATTGTTTACATACAGTCAATCAGATGGTAGTTATTTCTTTAGGGTGTACGCACGCAAGTCAGTCGGGTAAAATGAGTCAATTTCGCTAGCTAAACATTTCCACATGACGCGGCCTCGCCCAGTGCCGCATTATCCCATGTAGAGGTCCTTAGGCCATCGAAATCTCAGGGGCCCCCTTTGCACTTTGCAATTATATTCGAATACGTTGTGAACAACAAAATCTTGATACACCAATTTTATCAAGCAAAAAAAATGATAAACAATAGATTATAATTTTATTAAACAAACTTTACACCTTATAAAGCATAAGCTGATAGGAATTTAAATATTCACTGTTCTTAGTTTTTTGTGGTAAACTCTTTTAAGACATATTGGAAATTCACCTTTTCCAATACGTCGTATTCAGTGTAACTTAATTACCTTGCCCTTAACATAATGGCAATTGAATGAAGTCGTCCTTGTGTCATCGATGATTGGTGACAATTTTCAAGCAGTTTCAACATTGAAAAAATCGTTCACTAGTAGAGTTCGTAATAACGAGACGTCTATACATTTTCTTTGTAATGATTACTTGTTCGGGGGGGCAGGGGCTCTCTAAACGGCATGGACCCATTATTGGCCAGGACCCACTTGGCCTTATGGCTAATCCGGCACTGACCTCACCCTATAACTTCGGCATTTAGACAAGGTCAGTATCGCTGGCGCTGGCACTGACGCGAGAGCGCTGTACTGACGACATCAATTTAAACAATGGCAACGATTTATGAGTTTCAATCGTAATAATGACGAAAAAAATGTAATTGAAATTCTGGACCGCGTTCAACTTCAAGTTTTGCATTATGTTGGAGTAGAGTGGACTACCATCACTAGTACCTAGTTATGAAGAATTCATGCAATGGTCGGTCAGTCTGACGTTCGGTCGGTCGATCGACCGACCGACCAAATGACCGATCCACCGACCGACCAACCACCGGACCGAACGTCTGACAGACCGACCGGCGAAAGCGGTGAGAATCTAAGTAGTCAACCAATAGATATAATAAGAGAGAATTGTGGGGCGGCATCTAAAGAGCTAGTCATGATTGACGATTGACGGTTGAATGATTAACGATTAATTGATTTAGTCATGATTATTTCAATCGTGATTAACTTTAGTCAACTATATTAGTCATAATTGATTAGTAAACTGAATGTGTCAATATATTATCGTAGGAGCTTAAGAAAGCTATATGGCAACGTCGTATCAGGTTGTCACGTCAAAAATCAAAACAAACAAACGTGAAACAAACCACCGTTTATCATTTGAGTGTCATGTCGTTATCATCTTGCGATTCTTGCCATTGTTATAGTTACATGTTAAAAACATGGGGAATACGTGCATGCGTTTCATCCGCGAACGCAGACTGAAAAGGAAAATAGTCCTGTTGATGATCGGCCTCGATAATGCCGGCAAAACACAAACGCTGAATAATCTGATAGGGGATGCAAAAAGTTTTGCCATCCCCACAGTTGGATTTAAGGCGGTGAATTTGGTGCATAGAAATACGCCCGTGGTAATATTCGATCTAGGCGGCGGGCCCGAATTTCGACAAATATGGCCAGTTTACTATAGCGAAGTACACGGGGTGATTTTTGTCATCGATGCCAGCGATTTTTCACGTTTGGATGAATGCAAGGAAGTGCTGGCAGAAGTGCTATCGCATGAGCGGATTTCTGGTTTGTATTTTAAAAAACTATGATTTTTTACCACCCTTGTAACTTAATTGTTCGAGTTAGGTAGCACCATTGATTATAATATATGGTGTATTAGATTGCTTAATGTCATAGTACGATTTGGCGACTAGGATTTTACTATGAAATGCAACATGTAGATGGCACTGAAATTTATATACAGGATGAGTTTCTAATAGGGACCGTGCACGAAGAACACCAGCGCCCTCACGCGTACACTGCTAAACAATCTGAGTGACAGTTCTCGCGTAGCCAGTGGTTCTGTATGGAGAATTGGTTTGTTTTGTTTATCGTTACTAAAATATGAGCGGCTCTAGCAAGGAGGACACCATGCCAAAACGTCACGGGGGCACTATATGTTGTGTTGTTGGGTGTAGTAACACCTATTACAACACGAAAAATGTAAAATTTTACAGTTTTCCTAAGCTTGCACATAACCTGCAAAGGCGAGAAAAGTGGATTTCTTGGATCAATCGCACTGGGTATGTATACGAAATACCTTAATTCCGTGACATTATTAAATTGAGCTTCGGATTAAACACTGTTCATGATTTACAGGCCAAACAATACGCCGTGGCAGCCGAATAAAAATTCGAGGATTTGCAGCGCGCATTTTATCGGAATAAGAGAAGTCGGATCATCCCTTGAGCCCTTCGTATAATCCTTCGCTATTCCCCGCAGTGTACCGAAAGCGACAGGTCGACTCACAATCTTCGCATCCCCGCTTCAATCGGGCAAAGAAAAGGCAGTTGAATGACATACCATTTACCTGTCGACCACAAAACGAACGCTGTATTCAAAGGGTGAACATATAGTTAGTTAGTTAGTTATACTGGGCGTTCCTCCGCAAGTCGACATCCAGTGTGCCTATTTTGCGTGTAACGGGGGTAGCTCTATTCCACCCACCCCAGTTCCTCTACGAAAGCCAGCAGGGCTTTCAGGTTTCCTGCTGCCTCGCGCAGGGTGCCTGGAGTCCCAAGGTGTTTTGTCCTGTATACTTCTACCTGTTTACAATCTAGCAGAATGTGTTTTGTGGTTTCTTCCGCCTCCATGCATGCTCTGCACATAGGGCTATTCGTTCCGCCCATGTTGAAGAGGTGTTTGTTTAGTGTGTTGTGTCCTGTTATCAGTCCCACTAGTTTGCGTAGTTGGGGCCTTTTTGTCCTTAGAAGTGTTTTGGTAAGTTTGTGGTTGTATTCCACTACTATTTCTTTGGTTTGTCTGCAGGTGTCTATCTCTTTCCAGTGTGTTTGATGTAGTTGTTTGTAGTGGTTGTCAAGTTGGTTGTTTATGTGCGAGTAGGGTAGGGGCACGATAGGTTCGGGTCCGTATGCCGGTGTGTCTGAGCCCTTACGGGCTAGTTCATCCGCAGCATCGTTTCCTCTTGAGTTACTGTGTCCCTTGATCCATTTCAGTGTCACCTTATTGCCTTTTCCGCATACCTCGAGGAGGCTTTGGTGGCATTCGTATATGAGCCCAGATGTAAATCTATCGCTTCCCAGTGCCTGTAGCACTGATCTGCTGTCCGATAGAATACATATGTTTTCGTGTTTTAGCTGCCGCTGTTTCACTGCGTTGCAAGCTTCTATTATTCCCATACATTCTGCTTGGAATACTGTGTTGTGTGCTCCAAGTGGTTTGGAGATGTGTATATTTAGGTCTTCCGAGAAGACCCCACATCCTGTACCTTTGTTGGTTTTTGATCCATCTGTGTAGATTCTTAGGTCCGTTTGATTCAGTGCTTCTTTTGAGTCTTCTGTTAATGATATGGCATATTCTTTCCAGAAGATCATAGTTTTGGGTATTCTGTCGATTGCCGCATCCAGCATTGGAAAGCTTGACAGTATATTATCATATATATTCGTGTGCGGTGTTTTATATTTGGTCCATAAGTTTATATTCTTTAGACGAGTAGCCGTTGCGGCTGCTTCTTTTTGTATATGTAAGTGTAGTGGTAGAAGCCCTAGCATGATTTCCAGCGCCGCTGTCGGAGTTGTTCTCATGCAGCCGGTCGCTGCTATACATGCTAGCCTTTGCACTTTCTGTAATTTGTTGATTGCAGTAGTAAGTTGGGTGCGGGGCCACCATACTACAGCTCCGTAGCTTATCATTGGTATTATTATCATTTTGTACAGCCACAGTATAATGTGTGGGGCTAGTCCCCATTTCTTACCCACCATTCTTCGGCATTGCCAGAAGGCGACTGTTGCTTTGTTTAGTTTGTTTTCTAGGTGTTTATTCCAGTTTAGTTTTTCGTCCAAAGTTATTCCTAGGTACTTTACTTCTTTAGAGAGCGTTAGTCTGGATCCAAACAAGGTTGGCATTTTGTATGTACCCAATTTCCGTTTATGTGTGAAGAGAATGGTGTCGGTCTTTTTTGGATTTACCGATAGGTCATTCTCCTTGCACCATTTCTCTACTATTTTCAAAGCTGTTTGTGTAAGGTCGCACAATGTGCTTGTTACTAGTCCGTTGATCATTATTACTAGATCATCTGCATATCCTTTTGTTAGGAAATGATTGTTGTTTAGTTTTGTTATCAGGTCGTTTACTAACAGGTTCCATAGAAGTGGCGAGAGTACACCTCCTTGTGGGCATCCTCTCATCACGAGCGCCTGGTGATTTTGGTTTTCAGATAGCCTGATGATTCTCTTTCTTAGCATGTTCATTATCCATTCTGTAATCAATGGTTCGGTTTGATGTCTGTTTAGAGCTTGTTGAATGCTACTGAAATTTGTCTTGTCGAACGCTCCTTCTATGTCAATGAAGGTGCCTAGGCAGGAGTTTTTCCTTGCTAGTGCAGTTTCTATGTTGTTTACAACGGCATGCAGTGCTGAATCTGTCGATTTGCCTTGTGTGTATGCGTGTTGGTTCGGGTGAATACCTATGTTTTTAAGTGCTGTATCCTTCAGTTCTCTGTCACATAGTCTTTCTAGTGTTTTTAGCATGAAGGAGGTAAGGCTAATGGGTCTGAAAGATTTCGGGTCTGTGTAATCAGTTTTCCCTGGTTTTGGTAGAAAGATCACCTTTACTTCTCTCCATTTCTGTGGAATGTATCTAAAGGCGATGCAGCTACATAGTATGCTTGCTAGTTGTTCCATAAGTTTGTCTTCTCCCCATTTTAGGAGGGCTGGGTATATTCCATCTAGTCCTGGTGATTTGAAGTTGTTGAAACTGTTCGTTGCCCAGGCTGTTTTGGTCCGTTCCGTTATATGCTCCGCTATCTTCCACTCGTTTTCGGTCGGATGATAGTTTTCTGTTTGTACGTCCCATTCTTGTTTGTCAACTACTCTGCAACCTGGGAAGTGCGTTTCCACCAGTAGACTTTCGGTCTCAGCCGGGTTACTAGTGGTGCTGTTGTCTTTCCTTCTCAGAGTGCCCAGTAATTGTTTTGGTTGATCGGCCATGATCTTCCTTGTTCTGTGGGTGAACATATATAATAGAAAGTTGTATTCAAAGGGTGAAAATATATAAGATACTTGACAAATTCACCATTGCGATGCTACCATTTGCTGATGATATTGTTTTTATGTGTGCTGTTTTAGCAAATCTCCAAAAGCCCATTATTAAAATATAAAATACATTTTTTTCAACCGACATAGTTTTTAGTCAATATAATCCACTCAATATATTCAGAAAACTTCTGGCGATCCTGTTTTTAAAGAACTATCCTATTTGTTAGGATACTTTTCTGTTTACACAAGACCATATCGGAGATTTGTGGATCAGTAAAATAACAGTATATGTATGATATGTATGATAAATGTGTTCAAAAAACTAAATAAAATAAAGCATACTTCCAGTTCAGTTTAGTTTTTATTCAGTGTATTTACAGGCAATAATTGAAGGTTTCCCCACTGTTGCGAAAAGCTTGTTTTGCTGCAATTCCTTTCGTGGTTGATATAAAATACTACTACTGCTTGCATAACTTCTGGCGATCCTGTTTTTAAAGAACTATCCTATTTGTTAGGATACTTTTCTGTTTACACAAGACCATATCGGAGATTTGTGGATCAGTAAAATAACAGTATATGTATGATATGTATGATAAATGTGTTCAAAAAACTAAATAAAATAAAGCATACTTCCAGTTCAGTTTAGTTTTTATTCAGTGTATTTACAGGCAATAATTGAAGGTTTCCCCACTGTTGCGAAAAGCTTGTTTTGCTGCAATTCCTTTCGTGGTTGATATAAAATACTACTACTGCTTGCATCACTGGGCTGCTCCGGTAGGACAGTCACATGAAGCATTTTTAATTTTACGATCTGCCGTCAACTGAAAAAGTCATATAAATTATTACATGGTAGAAAAGAATGCAAAACGCAAGTTATTTGTGTAGTTTGTTCGCAAAGTCTGCATTGAAGGTGTTTTAACGTGTCCATTAAAAAAAAACACACTAAACTAACCACAAAAAATCCAATCTACTATGATATAACAAATATAACGTTGTACAACTCACTTCTATGGTGATCTGATATGGTCGACAAGACACAGACGTTTGTCTTATTACTCTGCCAGTGATATTTCCCCAATCGCGAAGTTCTTGCACATTGAAAACGTGGTCACTTTCGAAGAGGAGTTGGCCTTTCTCTTTAGTCGGAGGCCTGAAACTATCGCTAATATCGATGGTCTGGAATCCGGTCGAAATAATAATGTCATCATGAGACGCAGACATCGCCATTTTACATTTAAAACACACGAAATTCAAACAGCAAATTAACACCGAATCGTATGAATCAAAGGCACTTTGACACTAGCGGTCATTCGAAAATTTAAAATTTTTGCCACTGCGAGCGCTGAAGTCGAAATATTTTATCACGTGACTTTGTGCACGGTCCCTATTAGTGATATTCTTGAAGTGGGTTAATCAGTACGAGCAAATAAGCAACTTTTGGTAACAAATTGGTAAAACAATTAATATTTTGAAATTATATTTTATTCCAAATGATTTAGAAAAGTTTAAGAATTGATCAGCTGTTATTTGGCATTGTCATTGGCGTGAGGTCGTTCAGGTCGGTGGCTTTGAAGGGCGTTCAACTACACAATAGTCGCAAGGCGAGGGCTAAAGATTGCGCTGCACTGTTATTTCTGATCGATGTATTTTGAATATTTGAGACATTTACCACCACTTATTAAACCATTTTAAAAATGGAATAGACATTACAAATAAAACAGGGCCTAGAATGTACCTAATAGTTAAAAAAAAACAGTAATTTAGAAAAAATAAATAAAAGAACACAGATTGCCATCTAGCGGTTCGAGTGATTACTTTCAATGAGCTTAAAATTACATATCACAATAGTCGCGTGAACCGGTAAATGGCAATAGTAAAATTATATAAATAAAACTGTTTTTCTACTATTAGGTATATTTTAGGCACTGTTTTATTTATAATGTCTATTCTATTGTCAAAAAGGTTCAATATGTGGTGGTAAATGTCTCAAATATTCCAAATATATCTTCAGAAATAACGGCGCAGCGCCCATCTGGGGCCTTGCTTTGCAACTATTGTGTTAATGAACGCCATTCAATGCCGCCGAGTTCAACGACCTCGATCCATTAGCAAGGTCAAATAAAACAGCTGATTGATTCTCGAACTGTTGTAAATCATTTGGAATAAAATGTAGTTTTAAAATAATTTTCTTATATTATTTGATTCAACAATTTCT
Organism: Micropterix aruncella; assembly: GCA_944548615.1. Taxonomy (NCBI): domain Eukaryota; kingdom Metazoa; phylum Arthropoda; class Insecta; order Lepidoptera; family Micropterigidae; genus Micropterix; species Micropterix aruncella. Next base: position 5,245,864 of record OX155978.1, read on the forward strand.
TGTCAAAAGTTGCTTATTTGCTCGTACTGATTCACCCATTTCAAGGATGTCACTAATTAAAAACTCACTCTTTATAGCCCGTTTAGGAGCAACTGAACAAATATAAAAATGTATATTTTCTTTTGCAGGTAAACCTGTGCTCATATTGGCAAACAAGCAAGATCAAGATGGTGCTCTTGACGACCTTGATATAGTGGAAACACTAGGCATTGAGGCCACAGTTAACAAGTAATTTTTATTTTATTTTAGCTATATATTTATTTCATTTACTGCCAAGCCCCAAGCATATTTAAACTTAAAAATGCAATACTGTGAAACCCTTATCTGTTTTGTCGTTTTTAAAGGGTTTTTGAAGGTTGGAGGTAATGACCACCCAAGTGGGTGTATCTTTTACGCATCAGCGGGCCACACTCGTATATGAGGTGCAGGGGAGTTTCCTCTGCCCCTTGGCAGAACCTGTACATTTTTGTGTCTCGGAGCTTGAGGTTGTACATGTGTTTGTTCAGGCCACAATGACCTGAATAAACACATGTACAACCTCAAGATCTTGAGGGAATTAATACAGCTTAGAAACCGAATCGATTTCCAGAAACCAATCTAAAGCTTTCTCGATCTGGAACGATTGTCTAATTCTCAGCTTTTCTGACAATTTATTGGTGAATGACTGCAATAGACTGCTGCAGAAAGTAGTAAACGGTGATTGCATAGACAAGCTCGAAAAAAAAAAAGACAATTTTAAGTAGACTTAAAGCAAACCCCTGGGTGGCCACGCACGCCGATCGGCGTTTTTCGTATTATCCGTATTATATCCGTATTTATTCAATTGTCAGCTCTATTTCTCCCTCAACTGTGGTAAAAGCCTAGGGAGCTAATGGACCCTTGCTGAGTTGGCCAAGAAGACCCATTCTGTTCAGGGTTGGTCACACTCACAGGTCAACACCCATCCGATGGCCTCCACGCATGAAGTGCGAGCCTGGGTAGGACTCTGGCCTTAGGGTTAGTTTCCCCTAGGAATCAACCTTCTGGCGCTCCTGGACGGTCTGCGCACCGTGCGGCATAAGCCAATCGATTGCGCACTCTAACAGTCGGGGGAGTCTGGAAGCAGTGCTGTTTCCTATAGAGCGGGGGTGGTTCCATCGGCTACCCGATCCTAGGTGAACAGCCGGGTAAAGGATGCCGTGGTCCGCGATAGATTCGGTATACGCCGTTTCACCGCTTCGTAAAGGAGAGGACCGTGCAAGCGACCTCGAACTCGTAACCAATCGAGAGACTGGAGTAATCTGGTCGCAATTGGAAGCAAGGGCGTGAGTGTAAGCCCGCTGGGTAACATACCTGGTTATCTCGCAGATAAGGCGTTGGCCTCTTACGGGCATGTGGCGGAGCTTGACGGTGGACGTTTTGTCCAAGTCTTCTACGCTCACTTCACGGGCGATAGAACGAACAATCGTTAAAACTTCCTGAGGTGACGGGTTCGCCCGTTGTAGTTGACAACTCTATTTGTGGTAAAAGCCTGTCGTTAAAGCCTGCCATTGAATAAGCCACCGTTATAATTGAGGCCACCAGAACCAGAGTGGCCCAAATGCAAAAATCATCTTTGTGGTTATATAATATTATTAGAACACTGGGTTCTAATAATATTGCTTATAAAATTACAAGGACAAAGCTATTTATATAAGGCCGTCTGTGATTTCTTGAAAAAATCAATTTTGGGCCACTGGATTTATAAATATTAAATTTTTTATATGGATTTTTACATTAAACTTTAAGTCACCAAAATGTCACTTGGGCCACTCTGGTTTTGGTGGCCTCATATATTAGTATACTTACACACACCTTCTACAAACAAATTTTCGAGTGCTTTGAAAATTTTGCGTAGAATTACTGGCTTCCGAAAGGTTAACCGTTAATTGATATGGGCATATTATCAAATTGCTGTTTGTCCATTAACCCGTTGAGTATGATACGACCAAATCTGGTTCTGAAACAATTATCCGTTGAGTATGTTACGACCAGATCTGGTTCCGCGTTTTTTTCACTTCTTTGACGTTCTCATATTTATTCATAATTATCTAATTGTTTTACAAAATGATATTTCAATATTCTATATTCGAAATTTCAATGCAATCATTGTGCAGTTGTTCTTTTTATGATTGGTGTAGTAGTTTCGTAGTTATAGTACTTTAAGTCGATGTCGCCGAAAATCCTGCAAAAGAGACAGATGCATCCATGAAAATACCCATTTACTCCAAGGGTTAACCAGTAATAGTAATGATGATACTGTCATAGGCTTCAGGAACTTACAATGTGTTGAAATCTTTCCAGGTACAGATGCCCGACACTTGTTGAGCCGTATTCGGCAAATTTACCACTGAAACAGAAGAGGGGTATATTTTCTCAGTACCCGATCGATCCAGGGCTCAAAAATGGTATGTATATCTTTTCAAGTATGCTTAAAAATAAATGAAAAAACCTATGAACTTGCTAAGACGGGAGCAAAGGGAACGTTATACGGCCCTGAACCTTGCTGTGGCGTACCAAAAAGCCTTGCAAACCTAATGCTCAAACAAATATGTTTAGAACAATCCGTCAACCACTGGAACAACAAGCCAGGGTTGAATCATTCCAAAGTGCTAATTAAAGCTTACGACCGTAAGACGGCCCTTGAGGCCTTATCGCTAAATAGGAACAATCTACGCATACTGCTCACGGGGCATTGTGGCCTGAACAAACACATGTTCAACCTCAAGCTCAGAGACACAAAATGTGCAGGTTCTGCCACGGGGCAGAGGAAACTCCCCAGTACCTCATGTGCGAGTGTGGCCCGCTGATGCTTAAAAGATACACCCACTTGGGTGGTCATTACCTCCAACCTGAGGAGGTAAAACAATCTGGCGCCTAAAGCCTGCTGCGGTTCTTAAATGACATGAGGCTTAGCGCAGAACTATAGTAGGTGGCGAACATAATAGATCAGCAATGGTCGCAGTGTTACAAGGCTCATAAAGATGTTAGAAAAGCCATACTTAGCAAATAAAAAAAAATGCCTAAAAAAATATAAAATGCAGTGAAAAATATTTAAATGAAATTACAAATTACAAATTATTTATTGATTTAAAATTATGAGTAGATTCAATATACAAAAGTCTTAACCTAACTAGGCTGCCGCCTGTTCCAAGGTAGACAATTTATTTTAATTACCCTAGGAAATCTATAATATTATATTTGTATAAATAAACAAAATCATAAATAATGTAACAGAAATATCTTAATTACCTAATTAAAAATTCGTAAGATAATGTCCTGAAAATTTTCAATAACCTATTATTTTATTTTAAAACATGATAAAAATTATATATATATTTATATATGTAATAATAAGTATTAATATATATATATATATATATATATATATATATATATATATATATATATATATATATATATATATATATATATATATATATATATATATATATATATATATATATATATATATATATATATATATATATATATATTATATATATATATATATATTAGTATATATATATATATATATATAGATATATATATATTATGATATATATTATATATATATATATATATATATATATATATATATATATATATATATATATATATATATATAATATATATATATATATATATATATATATATATATATATATATATATATATATATTATATATATATATATATATATATATATATATATATATATATATATATATATATATATATATATATATATATAATATATATATATATATATATATATATATATATATATATATATATATATATATATATATATATATATATATATATATATATATATATATATATATATATATATATATATATATATATATATATATATATATATATATATATATATATATATATATATATATATATATATATATATATATATATATATATATATATATATATATATATATATATATATATATATATATATATATATATATATATATATATATATATATATATATATATATATATATATATATATATATATATATATATATATATATATATATATATATATATATATATATATATATATATATATATATATATATATATATATACAGTAGAGCCTCGATAATCCGTACTCAGGTTAATCCGAACGTCGCTATAATCCGAACTGCATACCCCACCCCACTTCCTCGCCTTCGCCTCGCTGCTATGTTGTTTATTAATTAGTCTGCAGTTACGACTGCCACGTTGCGCGTCCATTCCACGTTTTTCTGCTCTGTACTCGTGCGCGGCGTGTTTTTTGAGGTTATAAAGATGGTTCCAACACCAAAACGCAAACATAAAACTTTGACTATAGCCGAAAAGTGCACCATACTAGACAGTTTAAAGGACGGAGTGTCGGCAACTTCTCTTGCTTGTAAGTATGGCGTTGGAAAATCAACAATTACAGACCTCAAGAAAAATGAGCAAAAATTGAGATCTTTTATAGCTAAAACTGAGAAAGGACCAGGGTTCAGAAAAACTCTAAAATTACCAGAGAATCCAGTGCTAGAAGAAGCACTGTTCACATGGTTTTTAGAACAAAGACGACGCCACATTCCATTGTCTGGTGAGGTCGTAATGGAAAAAGCGAGATTCTTCCATAAAAAACTAACAGGTTCGGATTTTTCTGCAAGTAGAGGATGGCTTGATAATTTTAAAAAACGTCATGGCATACGTCAGCTGAAAGTGTCAGGTGAGAAAGTCTCTAGCAATACGGAAGCTGTTCAACCATTCCAAGAAAAATTCCTAAACGAGATAAAAGAAAAGAACCTTTGCCCTGAACAAATTTACAATGCCGACGAATCAGGATTGTTTTGGAAGGTTCTGCCGGACAAAACTTTAGCCTCTTCTGCTGAAACTAGCGCTCCTGGGTCGAAAGTGTCTAAAGAGCGAATAACTTTTATGCCTTGCGCAAACTCTACAGGGAATCACAAATTACCATTGCTAGTTGTGGGGAAGGCAAAAAAGCCAAGATCTTTTGGATCTGTAAAATTACCAGTGCATTATGAAGGGCAGAGGCGTGCTTGGGTAACCAGAGATATTTTTCTCGAGTGGTTTAGAGGCCATTTTGTTCCTGAAGTCAAACGCCATTTAAAAAAAATGGGACTGCCACAAAAAGCATTGCTACTCTTAGACAATGCCCCTGGACATCCAAATGCTGAAGATTTGACAACAGAAGACGGCAACTTCTCTGTACTGTACATGCCTCCAAATTGTACGCCTTTGATCCAACCTATGGATCAAAACGTAATCCAAAATGTCAAGATAAATTACAAAAAGAAACTCCTGATTCAAATGTTCGTGCAGCAAGAAGCCGATGAGGCTTTAACCTTGCATGATGTTATAAAAAGCGTCACAATTAAAGACGCCATTTTTTCGCTAGCGCAATGTTGGGATCATGTATCATCGTCTCTTATCGAAAAATCTTGGAAGCCTCTTTGGCCTGAAAAAATAAATTCAACAGAAGATAGATCAGAAGAAAATGATGACTTCGACGTAGAAGACGATCTCCCGCTCAGTCTTTTACGTAATCGTGGTTATACAGAAGAAACCATTTCCACTTTCTTGTCCATGAGTGAAGAGGAGAATTGCACAGATCCTATAACTGATGATGAGATCATAACCCAAATAACGCAAGAGAATGACGAGTCTTTAGCTGAAGATTATTTTGCTTCAAATGTCAAGAAAATTACTCATTCACAAGCCATATCATCTTTGAACACTTGCTTGGAGTGGGCTGAAGAAAATGACCTGTCCTTATCGGAAAAGATGATGCTACGTAACTTGAGGGACAAAGCTTTTTTCTGGTCCATCAACAGGACTCGCCAAACTAAAATAGATCAGTTTATGACTAAATAGACAATTTACACCTTACGTATTTTATGGTACCTAATTATTATGTAAATGTACGGTAAGCAACGAGCCGGGCTTTTTATTTGCATTACGACTGTAGTCCTTACGCTGCTTGTAATAAGAGCGTTCCCAAGGTCAATATGTAAAGCCCAGCTCGTTGCTTACTGTACCTCTTAAACTATGTATATAATTAAACACTATTTTAAGAATAAAAATGTTTTTTTTTCTCCTTACATACTATAATCCGAACGCTTCGTGAGTCCGAACAGGGGTTAGTTTTTGCTAGTTCGGATTATCAAGGCTCTACTGTATATATATATAATTTACAAAATAAATTCACAAAAATAAAAATAAAATTTAGGCCCCCCTCAGATGCACGCTACTTATATCGTAGACGTATGCGTCTTGTTCCTCGCCACCCGCGCCGCTTTCCGCTGAACGCTCACCTTGCTGGGCAAGCAGCGGCCGACGCTCGCTGGCCATTTCGAGGTGCTTGCACGCGTTACTAATTTTATGATATCTTTACCACCTAAAAATACAATAAACTTACAATAAATGGCTATTTTTATCTCAGTTTAACACCCGTGATAATGGATTAATTTAATTTGATAAGGATTCTTATTTTATTGCTAATGTCTTCAACAAACACTGCCCACCTATTTTTGTTATTTTTTTGAGACATAAAAGCAGGTATTTTAGCTAGATATAAAAGTTAGATATAAGCTCTCGTTGACTTTTTTATAGATCTCTTTGAGGCCGATGTTTTTGTCATGTATTGTTATCACATATATCAAACCGATTCATCAGCGCTTGCCAATAAAGCAACTCACCAGCTTACCAAGGAAATCCATTTAAACAATGCGCCTCACCAAACCTGACCAAAGCCCCACCAAACCCACCAAACCACCAAACAATGCCACAACCAACCCAAACCCACCAAACCTGAATTTGCCTATAAAATGCAATGAAAATACATCAGATTTCGGGGAATATATCCCATCGCCCCCCACCCCCACACCCAGGTAAGTGCTTGCAACCATAGACAAATCTGGCAAGTTAGATTTTTCAATTAATCAAGCCCTCGTGCAAATATTACAATCAATGTCTTTTAGGTTATTTTTATGGCCATAGATACAAATAAATAAGAAAATAGTCTGAAAATTTGCACCAAAAAAGTATATGTTTTCGAAGTATCTGTCTCGTGGATCCTTTGATGACAATGCTGATTTACACTTCTTGTGGGGGAAAGGGGGGGGGGGGGAGAATTCAATACTGCCATGGGGGGCATAAATTAGCTTCACCATTGTCTTAACCCATTTACAACGACCGATCGTTATAAAGATCAAAAAAAAGTATGGGTCAAAAGAAAAACTCAATTTAAAAATATTAGCGAGCATATAACTTTTGCTTATTGTTTACCAATCGCCGCAGTGATCGTTTGACAGTGTTTCGGTGCATAGATAATAATATTATGATCATAATTTTGGAGTGCTTTTCTATTTTAATTCCTATTAGCGTAATTAACTTTCACTATGTCAACAAAACGGTAAGTGTTTACAAATAAGCTTGTGAATGAAATTTATTTTATTCACAATTTTTATAAATTTATGACCTAGATAGATATAGATGATATAGATAGATATAGATAGATAATAAAGCCTTTTTCATAGTAATTACTGTGTTTCTTTAATTTAAAATAGGATACAATCGATAAAGTAGTAGTTATATGAGCGTTAATTTACCTGCCTATTACTACTGATCGTTAAAACGATCCACATTTTCCGAGCTTTCCTGAAAACTCAGTTTATTTTGGTATTTTTCCATGTTTACTTTATACATCAAGGTAATAATACTAAAAAACTACTGTGATACAAGATAAAAAAAAGTTACAGTAACAACTGAAGCTGTCATCCAATAGCTAATAATGACAATAATAATGTATAATTTTAATGCATTACCCCTTCCAGGTTATTTATGGCTGCTAAATTACATACTTAAGAGATACGGTGATATAAATCTTAGAGTACAAACCGATATGAACACAGAGGCTATGAAAATTAAAGCTCAACAAGAAGCGGTAAAGAGGAGACAGACTGATTCCTTAAGAAATGATGGTGAGACAATTTTCATTGTATGCAAAATTTTAGTTAGAAATTTGACCAAAATTTCGTTTCACATTGTAACAAATACGCCTCCATATTCGAAGCGGAGGTATACGCCATTACTAAATGTGTGGATATCAACCTCCATAAGAACTACGCCAACCACCGTATCTATATCCACTCGGATAGCAAAGCAGCTTGGCGCTAGCCTTGAATACCATTAATTCAAAGCTAGTGCAAAACTGCATATCACTACTGAATTCCCTGGGCGAAAAGAACAGGGTAATTCTACGATGGGTTCCCGGCCATGCAGGAATCGAGGGAAATGAAAAAGTCGACGAACTTGCTAAGACGGGAGCAAAGGGAACGTTATACGACCCTGAACCTTGCTGTGGCGTACCAAAAAGCCTTGCAAAGCCTTGCAAATGCTGAAACAAATATGTTTAGAACAATCCGTCAACTGGAGCAACACGCCAGGGTTGAATCATTCCGCTAATTCGGGCTTACGACCGTAAGACGGCCCGCTAGGCCTTATCGCTAAATAGGAACAATCTACGCATAGGGCGCTCACGGGGCATTGTGGCCTGAACGACCACATGTTCAACCTCAAGCTCAGAGACACAAAAATGTGCAGGTTCTGTCAAGGAGCAGAGGAAACTCCCCAGCACCTCATGTGTGAGTGTGGCCCGCTGATGCGTAAAAGATACATCCACTTGGGTGCGTAAAAGATACAACCATTTGGGTGGTTCTTAAATGACACGAGGCTTAGCGCAGAACTATAGTAGGTGACGAACACAATAGATCAGCAATGGTCGCAGTGTTACAAGGCTCATTAATACCGTAGAAATGCCCCACTCAACAAATAAAATAAAAACCTCATCGCAGACAATAATTTAAAACTCTTCCGTGCTCAGCCGGGGAGAGCAGTTCTATAATAATATATTTTACTTGCAGATTTAGATGTGGTAGTGGCTACAGGTTTTGCCAATTTAAAATATAATGAGAACTTCACAGAGGAGGATGACATTACATCTGGAGTTATAAACGTGAAGCCTGCAACACAGAAGAACTCCGCTGTATCAAGAATAGGTAATATTACTTACATCGACGATAGTCTTTTATGTAGCACTTACTGAAAGTCTCTGGAACTGGCTAACTACATTAACCCTTCGAATAGCGGCATAATTTCCTGGCAGACCGCGGCAATTTATTAGAATTTATTGCAATATCGCCGCGCTCGACAAATAGTACTATAACTATGGAACTACTATAGCAATCATAAAAAGAATAACTGTGCAATGATAGCATTGAAATTTGGGATATAGGATATTGACATTTCATTTTGTAAAACAATTAGATAATTATGAATAAATATGGGAAATTCGAAAAAGTGAAAAAAACTCGGCATTTCTAACTTGTACTTGTCTTATGGAAAAATACGGAACCCTATTTAGAAATTTTAAATACTATCGAGATCTTTATTAGATTCTCTATCAAAGGTAATATTTGGTTTTGCTTATTTACATACAAAAATATTTAGATATTAGCTCATAAAAACCAATAAAAATTATGATGATTTCTCGAAAAAAAAAAATAAGGTTTGATAATGGAATTTTACCAGAAATATCCACGAAATGACGCACAAAATTATTCTAGCGGTCGTCTATGTATCTATGGTAATAAAAATATATTTGGTTTGGATTTTAGGATGCGTTCGAATTAAAAAATAATATTACTGTGCGCTCCGGGAGCAAGCTGCCAATATTGGTCGTTACGTAGTCAACGGTGTTCTGATGTGCAACCAAATTTGGTCGTTACGTAGCCGAAGGGTTAACTATATGACTGGACGCCAGAGATGCTGAAATTTTATTTGAATGCCTTTCAGCATACACTTCCAGACCCCAGTAACCTCGCTCGTTGGAGCTTTGCCGAGGATAGTTCTTGTCCCCTCTGTAGCAATACCCCTTGCACAGCTAGACACATTCTAGCTGGCTGCAAGGTGGCCTTAGATCAAGGACGGTACACTTACCGCTATGACAAAGTTCTCGCTGTTATTCGCGAGGTAATTAGTCTCTCAGTGGCTCGTGCCTACAAGGGTTTGACAGTATCCTCCAAACCCCCAATACAGTTTGTGCGGGATGGCTCTAAAGGCAAAAAACATTTAACTACAAAACCTTTCTCAATAATTGAGAAAGCTACAGATTGGATTCTGGAGGTTGATTCGGTCTCTAAGCAGTATAAATTCCCTGAAAGTCTCGGATGCACAGCCCTCCGTCCAGATATAACTCTTTACTCTCTATCTCGGAAGGTGGCCCTTATTGTAGAATTAACTGTTCCATGGGAATCAAATATCCCAAAAGACCACGAGTACAAATTAAATAAATACCATGATCTTGCAAATGCCGTAACCCGGAACGGCTTCACTGTTCACCTTCACGCGGTGGAAGTTGGCGCTCGTGGCCTGCCAGCTAAATCTTTGTTTCACTTTTTTAAAGATCTTGGTCTCTCCGAAAAATTATCTAAAACCGCGATTTCTGCATCTCAAATTCTATGGCTTCGAAGGGGGAGTGAATGGGTGGTAAGGTGAACGCTCACATGTGGCAAGACAGCTGTCCTAAACCTACCACAGCCGGTTCGTAAGTCCGGGAATCCACTGCTCACCCCCCAGAAGTGTAAAAAAATAGTATTATGATGGGCCCGACTCCGGTCGTTGAATTCCATGGCAGCTCCGTTTGTATTTTATTTATTTAATAGTAATTCCTTTTTTGTAATGCAATTTATTGGCTGCCACTTATAACGAATTTGTTGCTTAAAAAGAATGACAGATAATGTTTATGACTAAACGCCAGATATGACAAAATTTTATTTAAATGCCTTCCAGCATACACTTCTAGACCCTAGTAACCTCACTCGTTGGAGTTATTCAGACGAGAGTGCATGTCCCCTTTGTAGCAATACCTCTTTCACAGCTAGACAAGGCGGCTGCAAGGCGGCCTTACGCATGACAAAGTCGTTGCTGTTATTCGCAAGGTAATTAGCCTATCAGTGGCTCGTGCCAACAAAGGTCTGATAGTACCCTCAACCTCAAAACAGTTTGGGCGGGATGGCTCTAAAAAGGCAAAAAATATTCCACTACAAAATCTTTCTCTATGTTTGAGAAAGCTTCAGATTGGATTCTGGAGGTCGATTCGGTCTCTAAGCAGTATAAATCTCGGATGATTTACTCCCTATCTCTAGAATTAACTGTTTCATGGGACTCAAACATCACAAAAGACCACGAGTACAAATTAAATAAACACAATGATCTCGCAAATGCCATCACCCGGAACAGCTTCACTGTTCACCTTCACACTGTGGAAGTTGGTGCTCGAGGCCTGCCAGCCAAATCTCTGTTTCACCTCTTTAAAGAACTTGGTCTCTTTAAAGAACTTGGTCATTCCTAGAAAAAAAATATCTAAAACTTCAATTTTCCCATCTCAAATTCTATGGTTTCGAAGGGGGAGTGAATGAATGGTAAGGTTGTGGTGTGTCGGTCATTCACCAATATGGTACTGGTGTTTGAGGAGGCTACGAGACCTCAAGTAAGTCTATATCCCTCCAAGCTAAGTCTGAGTCTGAAACTAAGAGGCAATCTACACAGCGAAATGTTTATATTGTATATACTTCCTTCGGCTAATGGGCCCTGTTTCAGTTAGGCCATTAAACCCATGTGTGAAGGTCGGCCATAACTCACAGGTCAACACCCATCCAGCAGCCTCCACACAGAAGTGGGAGCCCGGGTAGAACCCTGGCCTGCGGGCTAGTTTCCCTAGGAATTGCTGTTTGGGCGCTCCTGGACGGTTTGCACACCGTGCGGCGTCAACCAATTGACTGCATTCCGATTGTTAGTCGGGGGAGTCTGGAAATGGCTTTGTTTCCTATGGAGCTAATGGGCCCTTGCTGAGTTGGCCACGAAGACCCATTCTGTTCAGGGTTGGTCACACTTACGGATCAACACCCATCCGGCGGCCTCCATGCATGAAGTGCGAGCCCGGCTAGTTTCCCGTAGGAATCAACTTTCTGGCGCTCCTGGACGGTCTGCGCACCGTGCGGCGTAAGCCAATCGACTGTGCGCTCTGACTAACAGTCGGGGGAGTCTGGAAGCAGTACTGTTTCCTATAGAGCGTGGGTGGTTGCGGACCTTACGGCGACTGCTCTTGAAACGACCATCGGCTACCCGATCCTGGGTGAACAGCCGGGTAAAGGATGCCGTGGTCCGCGATAGATTTGGTATACACCGTCTCACCGCTTTATAAGGGAGAGGACCGCGCAAGCGACCTCGAACTCGTAACCAATCGAAAGACTCGAGTAATCTGGTCGCAATTGGAAGCAAGGGCGTGAGTGTAAGCCCGCTGGGTAACACTCATGGCATCTCGCGGTTAAGGCGTTGGCCTCTTACGGGCATGTGGCGGAGCTTGGCGGTGGATTGTTTTGTCCAAGTCTTCTGCGTTCACTTCACGGGAGAGAGAACGACTAATCGTTAAAGCTTCCTGAGGTGACAGGTTCGTCCGTTGTAGTTGACAACTCTATATGTTTCCTATGGAGCGGGGGCGGTGGTTTACCTATTGGCAGCCGCTCTTGAAACGACCATTCGGCTACCCGATACCGGGTGTGCAGCCGGGCAAAGGATGCTGTGGTCCGCGATAGATGCGGTCGACACTGAATCACCGCTACACTAGGGAGAGGATCGCGCAAGCGACTTCGAATCTATAGCCAGTTTGGAGGCTGGAGAAATCTGGCCATAACTGGTAGCGAGGGCACTTGGTCTGTCCGCTGGACTAACTACCCGGTGCCGGGCGGTAAGGGTTGGTCTCTCGCGGGTTAGTTGGCAGAGCTAGATAGTGGATTGTCCATTGTCTAAGTCTTTTACATTCATCCCACGGCTGACAGAACAATCATATTTCTTAACTACTTAAAAAGTAAAGATATTCACGTTAAAGCTGAGCATAAAATTTCAACGAGGAGCGCCACAACCTGTAAACACAATGCACAGAAAACCCGAACATCCTTCGCCCAAAGACACTTTAGCTTTATAGGGCCAAAAATTTATAACCATCTAAAAGAATCTATAAAAACATGCCAACATACTAAGTCCATCCAATTAAAATCTAAAATTACACAACATTTACTTCAACTTGGTAGAAATGAGGTGGAAAAGGCAATAAGCCATATTTTAAAGTAAAGGTCTGCATTATTATTATTGTCATACTGCCACTACACTTTATATTTAAATACTATTTATTTGTTTGTTCTACAAACTTCATATTACGACATTTTGTATTAATATTTATTTCCATGACTATGCTATATCAACATTTTAAATATAATTATAAATTTAATTTGAATTCGCTTATCTATTTTATATTTTATCATAGTTTGTATTTTTGATTTTAATATTATGTACACATGAATAAATCTTCGCCATACATAGAGTTTTCCTTGGTACGGGCTATGGCCTAGTTAGGCAGATTCTGCAACTAATAAAATTGTAAATTTATGTTTTGAATGAATAAAATTATTATTATTATTATATATCGTTGTATCAGCCTGGGGTGACAGGTTGGCCCGTTTTAGTCGGCACCGCCCAACTGTACATCTTTATAACTTCCTTTTAAAACTTTCAGTTGCACCCATGTTAGTGGCTAAGGAGTTCCAGAAACTCTCAATACCCCCCCATGTTGAAATTTTCTCATTTTTTTAGTACCAAATTGATATTTTAAGAAATAAATCTTGCAGATGTTGCATCCAGCGATACAACTATATCATCTGAAGCAGTTCCTACTTCTGCAAAGTTATCACCTTTATTCGGAGAGAAAAGAAAAGAATTGTAAGTATTTTTTGTTAGTGTTATTTTAGATCTTTAGAAGAATATCTAGCTTCATAGACAATTCTGATAAGATGCTGCAAATTCCTGCAGCAGGTAGTTCGTAATAATTTGTGAGAATCTTATATGTCTCAATCAGGTCCCCGGTTCGTCTTATTTGTTTAAGAGTAGTTAGTCCAAGTAATTCCAAGTAATCTTCATAATTCCTATTCTTCAGGCCTACTGGCACTTTGCTTGCCACTCGCTGCATCTTTTCCAGGACGTATACATCTTCGTATGATGGGTCCTTGCTGAGTTGGCCTCGAAGACCCATTCTGTTCAGGGTTGGTCACACTCATGGATCAACACCCATCCGGCGGTCTCCACGCATGAAGTGCGAGCCTGGGCAGGACCCTGACCTTAGGGCTAGTTTCCCCTAGGAGTCAACCTTCTGGCGCTCCTGGACAGTCTGCGCACCGTGCGGCATAAACCAATCGATTGTGCACTCTGACTAATAGTCGGGGGAGTCTGGAAGCAGTACCGTTTCCTATAGAGCGGGGGTGGTTGCGGACCTTACGGCGACTGCACTTGAAACGACCATCGGCTACCGATTCCGGGTGAAGAGCCGGGCAAAGGATGCCGTGGTCCGCGATAGATTCGGTATACACCGTCTCACCGCTTCGTAAGGGAGAGGACCGCGCAAGCGACCTCGAACTCGTAACCAATCTAGAGACCGGAGTAATCTGGTCGCAATTGGAAGTAAGGGTGTGAGTGTAAGCCCGCTGGGTCACACACTAGTTATCTCGCCGTTAAGGCGTTGGCCTCTTACGGGCATGTGGCAGAGCTTGACGGTGGACTGTTTAGTCCAAGTCTTCTGCGTTCACTTCACGAGAGAACGACTAATCTTTAAAACTTCCTGAGGTGACGGGTTCGCCCGTTGTAGTTGACAGCTCTAGTTGCCAACCTCCGATAGGAGATGGCACTTAAGAAGAAGAAGAAGAATATTTATGTTTTTTCTTTTCAGTGAAAATGCAAACGGTGGTAAAATTGAAATAGAGTCAAGAAGACACATGGCAAAACTGTCACCTTTACCGTCAATGAAATCAGAAGCCATACAACACATTGCTCTTGGTAAGTTCACATTGTTGTTCTTTCCCATGTTTCTATAATGTGGTCAAAATTCTCCAATAAATGGGAATAGATGGCAAAGAAAAGACTACGAGAAAGCCTTCGATTCAGTCGAGACTTGGGCAGTGCTAAGGTCATTACATTAAATTAAATTAAATTTTATTAAATTACAACTATAAATGTATATATTTATTACATAGCTATATTTTTTATAAAATTGGTATATTTATGTGTATATACAGGTGGTGGGTCCAAATAATTTATTTAAAAAAAAACACTTCATTTCTTAAAATTGCATAAAAATAGGCACATCTAGAGACGGGCCAAATTATCGCCTAGTTAGATGTGCTATTGGCAGTAAAGGTCATGTAAGATGTGTTAATCCTCCCTATATTAATTATTAAATAATTTATATAATTATTATAAGATTACATGACCTATGAATGAACTGTGTACCTAATCCTATGTACCTAAATAAATAAATAAATAAATAATTACAACAGTGCCACATAGACTACAGGCACATTGCAGTGTTGAAGTGTGTGTGTAACAAGGCCACTATGTGTATCCATCCGACTTCAGGATCAGAGTACAAATTTAAACCAACTGCAAAAAGGGGATGAGACAGAGAGATGTTATTTGTCCGAAACTGTTCACCTCTGCATCGGGGATGTTTTCAAGATTTTGAACTGGGAAATATATGGCATCAACATCAATGGTGGATACGTCACTCACCTCCGAATTCCTGATGATAAACACCTTGGCACAATGCTCACAGTCCTCAATTCCCTCTCCCAACAGGATGGTCTAAAATGAACATGGGTAAGACAATAATCATGTCGAATGCCCATGTCGCACCCATACTGGTACATGTTGGCAGTGATACTAATGAAGCTGTCGACCAATATGTTTATTTGGGTAAGACGATCCAACTAGGCAGACTCAACTTCTACAAGAAGGTGTGCCGACGAATCCAACTCGGATGGGCGGCGTTTGGGAAACTGCGCCGTATATTCTCGTCACAAATACAGCATGAAGTCGAAATAGTATAATCAATGCGTATTGTCAGTGACGACATAGGGCACTGACATGTGGTCGTCAACTATTAGCCTCATACTCAAGCTCGAAGTCGCACAACGAGCCATGGGGAGAGTTTCACTGCGTGATAGGATCCAAAACGAGGTAACAAAAATCTAAACATCAATATAATTAAATTCGCATTAAATGCTATAATCTACTCCCTACAAAATTTAAACAGCTGGAGGACATAAAATTTAAAAAAAAACATCAAGCAGATGCTGATAGGCCACCCTTTCTATAATCTGGCCGAATTTGGGGGCCATGATTTTTCAAATATTGTGCCCATTTAAGTTACTTAAAAAGTAGAGCCTTATTGTCTGATTATTTTATATGGTCTTATATCTGTACTTTTAGTTTAAAATGCATAACGTAGATTTAATTTGATTATTTAACATTTTACTGACAATTTGAATATTACGATGAATAATTTTACTACATATCTTTTCGAATTACTAACTACTTCAAATATTAGGCTTCTATTTTGATTATTTATATTTATAGTTTGACAATCTAGTAGTTAATTCTTGAGTACCTATGTATGTTCAGTAAAGAGTAGTAACGAGACTTACTACCCAACCCAATTATCCCTTCAGGCCTCGGCCCCTCAGCCGATTGACAAATTGCTGTCCCAAAATTTTTTAGTAAAAATTAGTAAAAAAATTGAATTACGACACCGTCTCACCAAAACATTAATTACTGCCAAATCACAGTACCCATAATTAAAATGAAACATATTAACATAATAAAACATAATAAAATAAAACAAATAAAATTAAAACGGGGCCGTCACGCTGAATCGTGTTGTGGCCGATATCGGCCAATCGAGGCCTGAGGGGTTATTTTGACTCGTCCAAGAGCGGTATTTAGCCGTCAATTGGACGCGATGAAAATGTAAATGTAAATAAGACATTGCAGACGATTCTGTACTAATAGCCAGTATGCGTGGAAGAACTCTAGCGCCTCATTTACAATTTACTAGAATAAGGGACGAATATGGTTTTCTTAGTACAATTTTCTGCTGGCTGCTGCATCAAGGATGCGAGACAATACAAACGCCAAATCAACGTATGCTAGCTCAACCTAGAGATCGCCTTTGGATCAGTCCGACAATCTCCTCCACTTTCCACTCCGTTGGTACAACTTCCCACCTGTGGTGCGTGACATTGTAACTTCTTACTACAACTGTCTGACGTTCCATGTCAAAACGCAAGAATGCACTACACGCTCTATATCATATTGAATTGGACTATTTTAGGGCTGTTGCCTCTCTCCGACGATATTTAATATCGTTTTCAATATACTGCTGTAAAGCCTGACCCAGTTCGACAAGAAGTGGGGTTACCATTTCAAAACAGATGGCCAATACACCTCATTGTGCCTCGCTTTTGCCGGCGACCTAATTTTTATCACAGAAAGTGGAGCTGTTCAGCGGCTGGTCAGGTTGTATAAAAGTGAAGCCCTCCAAATATTTTTGCCTTGGACTCGCCCGCATAGACACAAATTTTTTACATTCTATGACCCTAAATCGATCTATAAGGGCTCTAATATCTCCCTTATAGACCCAAATAACCATTTTAAAATTCCTTGGCAGGAAAATCACCCATCAGGGAAAAGACGTCTCTGGCGATCATGTAATAGAGCATTTCAGTAGTTGCCTGGCAAAGATAGATGCCTTGCTAATTTCTGGCCCTCGTAAGGCTTGGATCTATGTCAATTATCTAACTTCACATTTGTCATGGCCCTTTCTTATTTACGATACCATAACTGCATCTTTAGAATTGGGCTACTAAATATAAGAGAAGATTAATCAATGTTTGAAAGTATGGGTGCCATCTACGATTTGTGTTTCGTAGCAAAATCCTAGTTGCCAAAATGTACTATGGCATTAAGCAATATAATACCCTATATAATCAATGCTTTTACTAAGAAATTACTATGTATATACTGTTCGCGCGCGAGCTCCGAGGAAGCGGGGGCTAGGGAAGCGGGTGGATGACGCTGCCCCCGAGTGTGGCTTCGTACTCTACCACTCTACCAGTACTTGTACCGGGAGAGTGCGCGAACAGTATGTATATGTGTATGCCTGTATGCATGCTTGCGTGTATATATGCATGCATATTTGTATGTATGTGTGTGTGTCACACATACACACCTGCTTACTCACATATATCTATACATACATACATACATCATTATTATATTATACACTAGCAGCTTAAGGCTGATGCGTGTATATCATATGCACTTGTTTTTCAAACTTGTGACTGTTTTGCACTAAGAAAAATGTCCAGTTTGTTTTTAAAGCTATTGACAGAGATAGCACTGATCACTTGCTCTGGCAACGTATTCCAAGCATCCACTACACGATTTGTCAAAAAATATTTCCTGAGCATCCACTACACGAATTGTCTTATTTAGCTTCAACGAGTGTCCACGCAGTTGATTATTGGTGTTCAGGGTATACATGCTCTCCAGGTTGGGCACACTGTAATAACCGTGAAGCATTTTGTAGCTTTCTATTAGGTCTCCTCGCTGCCTACGTTCCTCTAATGTTGTCAGGCGAAGTTCTTTCAGTCGTACTTCGTATGGTTTGTTCCTCAGCGATAGCACCAACTTTGTTGCTCTTCGCTAAACTCTTTCCAGGTGCTCTGTATCCTTCCGAAAGTAAGGATTCCATACCTGGTAGGAGTATTCGAGGAGCGGGCGAATGTAGGTTTTATAGAGCTTGAGGAAAAGTTCACTGGTGATAGTGGAAAAAGCTTTTCTTATTAAATATGGAAGTGAGTTTGCTCTCTTAACTATTTCGATTATGTGGGTTTCCCATTTGAGGTCCCAGGAGATAGTGATGCTGAGGTCTTTCTGGGTCATACCTGTCTGTACTTTTTTCCTCTCAATCTTATATGCTAGCCGTGGATTTCGAGATCCGATATGTAGGACAGTGCATCTATCTGCATTGAGAGAAAGCAACTATTCCTTTGTCCACTGCACTGTAGAGTTAAGGCTTTAGAGTTTATGTACCTTATATATTTCGAAATAAAATCAATATAGGGTAAAAATCTCGAGGAAGGTTTGCCTCCTTTTTGAGATATTGATGACATCCAACATGTTATTACCTGTTATATAATATGTTTCTAGATGACTCCAAAGCACAGACTGTAGCGAGTTCACGTTCAAATTCGGCAAAGTCTCAAAAAGTGATCCACTCAATATCAGCTGCCGTCGAACGAGACATCGCGAGTGAGTATTTGATTAGTTATTTAGATATCCATCTAAGAATCATTCATGTTTTTCTGCTTTAGATTTTATGCAGGAGTTCTCAAACTGATCCAAGTCGTGACACTCTTGGATCACTTATAAATATACCAATAGAATTATAAATTGATCACTTTGATATACAGGATGAGTTTTTAATTAGTGATATCATTTTAATAATAATAATAATAATAATTAAACGCTTTATTTGCTTTAACAAAAAGGCGAGCTTATTGCCTAAAAGCAATATCTTTCAGCTAACCTTATTTTAGGCACTGTTTTATTTGTAATATCTATTCTGCTTTTGAAAAGGTTCAATATGTGGTGGTAAATGTATCAAATATTCCATATATATCTTTTTAGATGCAACGTCATCTGCAACAGTAACAGTGCAACGCCATCTGTGGCCTTGCTTTGCAACTATTGTGTTATTGAACGCCATTCAATGCCGCCGAGTTTAACGACCTTTATCCATTAGCAATGTTAATAAAAACAGCTGATCGATTCTCAAACTGCTGTAAATCATTTGGAATAAAATTTAATTTTAAAATAATTTTATTACATTATTTGATTCAATAATTTGTTGTCAAAAGTTGCTTACTTGCTCGTACTGATTCGCCCATTTCAAGGTTGCCACTAATTAAAAACTCATCCTGTATCATTACAATTGATCACTTTTGATACATATTAACAAAGTGTTATCAATTATATCACAATTGATTATCACTTTGATAAATTATTATAGAATTGTTTTTTTTTCACGGCATCACACTCATTAATAAAATCGAAGACTATCGTGATTGTTTGGCATTATAAATAGGATAGAAACGAATTTACTGCGTGAAATTTGTAGCACCCGACGTTTCGGTGACGTTGCAGCCGCCATTGTCTAGGGTAGACTGAAAGAGCTGTCAATCCGTTGTTCTACCCTAGACATCGGCGGCTGCAACGTCACCGAAATGTCGGGTGCTACAAATTTCACGCAGTAAATTCGTTTCTATCCTATTTACCACACTCATTATTTTTAATTATATGTTGTTTTTATTATAAAACATATTAATTGGAGAGCCAGCGACAAAAAAGTGCAAGAGTTTTGTAAACTCATTCTATTGTTAAGCAGTCTGATCATTTGTTATGAAATAAGTGGCAAAAACTTGTCGCCGAAAACATCTCCCAAAATCATTACGGCAAACGGCTCTTGCTTACTAGTAAGTGCTGCATTCAGGCAACTGATTAAAAATGAAACGGCGGCTTCTAGAGTGCATATTTTGTGTGGCAAATTCAGCTGCCCTCGTTATTTGTGTTTGCCGTCTTATAAAAACCTATCCCTAATGAAATTCCTTCTAATTGCCGTTTAAGAAAGTGGGGCATGAAAACTCAGAGTCAGCCGCTTGAGATAGGTTATTTCGATATTATTGATTTTCTAGGTGTACCAACTTCTATCAACCCTGCAGCTGATAGTATCTTTGTTAAATACGATCACAAAGCAGCTGGGCGTCCGCTTAGCGCCTCTCAGGTTGTACGGAGACAGCTCGAACAGGTGGGCCCTGTACAACAGCCAGCCAGAAAATTATCCCTGAAAAGTGAGTAAAATTCATGAGTTAGAATAAGCTAGCAACATTAATTTTTACACGACTGCTCAACAAAAAGGAATAATGTAATGTATTGAGGGTTCATGTATGTATGTTTTCAGTTTCTTTATTCCAACATAACTTCTAAACGCTAACAGATTTAGAAGTTTGTGGTATTGTTAGAATCGTTATGTCATCCCGAGTGTCTTAGGGTATCTTAACTGTTTAAATATCAAGTAAGTAGTGTCCTAATCTAAATGTCCAAATGTCATTAAATTAACATAAATATATCGTATTTAGTGACAAATAAAAGGTCTAATTGAGTACATTCCGGAAATATACATGTATCTATATAGATAAATACATAAACCACAAATATTGCATAAAAACCCGTAATAAAAATAATTATAAATATAATACTTCACTTTCTGTAACGGCAATCGTGTTTCTATTTTTTAAAATATATTTACTTGTTGATTGAATCGTTTAAATATACTTTATTTGGACTTTGAATTACAAAAAGGCGAGTTTATTGCCACATTGTAATATCTTTTTTTAATTTTTATATTTCTTGTGTGGGGCTTTTCTAAGGTCTTTATGAGCCTTGTAACACTGCAACCATTGCTGATCTATTGTGTTCGCCACCTACTATAGTTCTGCGCTAAGCGTCGTGTCATTTAAGAACTGCAATAGGCTTTTGGCTTCAGATTCTTTTACCTCCTCAGATTGGAGGTAATGAGCACCCAAGTGTGAGCACTCATAGTTATTTTGTTTATTTTCAGGTTTACGCCGGCATCGCACAAATCCAGAGGAAATTAAATCAGGTGCTTTATTCTCCTATGATCCCCTTCAGCAGGACCAGGAGATCATAGATAGGAGAGAGTTGAAAGTGAAGCCTGACTCTATGGAGATGAATGTGGCTGCCATTGACTAAGAAGTCATATAATTTCTTTTTTTCTCACAGGGTATTTTTTTTGCATTTGCACATCATAAATTGTGTATAGTTTGATGTATAGCCCGTTATCAATGTTTCTAAGCCTGAAAATTCTAAAGGTGGGTATCCTATAGGTTCGCGCATCAACTCTGCTCCGCGCATCTGCAACTGCTCAAATGGAGACGGTGCGCCCATCAACTCAAGAACAACGAGTGCTCACAGTTTTCATTTAAGCGTTGAGCGAACATGTCGTGGCAAGAATTTATTTTTAAATTTCTCATCCTTTGGATCCTACAGCACTGTATAATTTCGGTACTCTTCGATTAGAGCTAGACATTTCTCTTCGGCCCACTCCATAGCGATGGATTCGCGTTTACTGCGTTTTATGCGCGAGACGCACCCACCAACGTCTCACTTTGCTCGCGTCCACGAACACACTGCGCATCACTTTGTGTTTGCGTATTTACCGCCACTGCTCGGAGCGCTCGCGGCGGAGCGTGCAACGTTGCACGCTCCAGGAGCGCCAACATATCCACTACTGGAGCAGTTGCAGGTGCGCGGAGCAAAGTTGATGCGCGAACCTAATAGATACCCACCTTAAGCATCCGACAACGATGTACGCAGCACAGTATACAGACGGTAGCTTCTCTTAGAACAAAATTGAAATCAATGTCAGCGAGGTCACGAGTCCTAGGGGCTCCCACAAATCGTGCTGCTGTTGAACAAAGTTCCCATATGGCCACCACTCCGCCGACGCAGATATTCAAACGTTTGAGAAATTTGACAACCCTCATCCGCGCGTAACGTCAACTACAAGTGACTGCCGTAACATCCCTCTGCTCACTTTCCTTGTACCCTATCCTCGCAATGCCTTGCCACTTGAAAGTGCACTCACTGTTTAAACTCGGTATACTGTGCCCTGAGTGTGTAGGTGTCTGTTGAGCCTATAATGCCCAGTGAGCAACCACTACTGTTTGTTTAAATTTCCGTGAACAAGTCTCAAATTGACATACAATTTAAGACTTAACCTCCGAGTAGCGGCATAATTTCAAGGCAGACCGCGGCAATCGATTGGAAATTCTTGCAATATCGCCGCGCTCGACAAATAATTTTATAACTATGGAACTACTATAGCAATCATAAAAATAATTTTATGATTGATGGTATTTTTTCTGCATTTGCACATCCTAAATTGTGTATAGTTTGACGAATAGCCCGTTATCAATGTTTCTAAGCCTGAAAATTCTAAAGGTGGGTATCCATTAGGTTCGAATATCATAGGGTATCCATTGTATGTCAATTTGAGACTTGTTCACTGATATATATTTAAACATTTTCAACTCTTCGAATAATAATTTTCATAATATTTTTGACTACAGTACAATATTATAGTAGATTTACGAATATGGCTGTTTATTTAACATACTACTTACAAGTTCTAGTCAGAACCACCGAATGTTTAGATATACAATTTTTTAGTTTTAATACATGAGTACAATTACAAAGCAATAAGACAAGGTGTATCCCAAAAGACATTTAAAAAAAATATTTTTCTTTTATCCTACTGGTGCAGCTTGTTTGAACCAGTTGTGTCAGGTGGGGGGGGCCTTATCTTAATAGCGCACCAATGGCCAGTCTGCCTCAAGAATCAGTGTTGCCAACTGGTTGACACAAATAGTCACCGATCTCAACAGAAAGATAGCCTAAAGTAGACGTTTTGCAAAAAAGAAAGTTTTTTTGCCAATGAAAAGGATTGCAGGATATAGTTTAAATAAAAGAATTAAAGTCGTTCTAGGCAGTTACAGATATTTAAAAATATACCAAGCTCTGTACATAAAAAAACAAACGTTCGATGGAATGAGATTGTATGAGAAAATATAATAAAATTATGTAGATACCAAGATTTCCATTTTGTATAAAGCTAATATATTCGTGGACATGATACCACGAGCCATACATAAATGTACAAAGTAATATGACCTGTCATAACTAGGTAAATTATCTTTTACACTTTACACAGAAAGTTTGCAAAAATCAATTTTATATTAACCCTTCAGGCCTCGGCCCCTCAGCCGATTGACAAGTTGATGTCCCAAAAAATTTTAGTAAAAATTAGTTAAAAAATTGAATTATGAGACTGTCTCATCAAAACATAAATTACTGCCAAGCCACTGTACCCATAATTAAAATAAAACATATGAACATAATAAAACATAATCAAATAAAACAAATTAAATTAAAATAAAATTATAACGGGACCGTCATTCTGAATCGTATTGTGGCCGATATCGGCCCATCGGGGCCTGACGGGTTAACATTAACAATGCAAAAACAATTACATTATATTAAACTAAACCTTACCAATTTAGGTTAACCCTTGGAGTAAATGGGTATTTTCATGGATGCATCTGTCTCTTTTGCAGGATTTTCGGCGACATCGACCTTAAAGTACTATAACTACGAAACTACTACACCAATCATAAAAAGAACAACTGCACAATGATTGCATTGAAATTTCGAATATAGAATATTGAAATATCATTTTGTAAAACAATTAGATAATTATGAATAAATATGAGAACGTCAAAGAAGTGAAAAAAACGCGCGACCAGATTTGGTCGACTCGTACTCAACGGATAATTGTTTCGCGACTAGATTTGGTTGACTCATACTCAACGGGTTAATAAAGGGCAAATTATTTATTTAAAAAACATTCCAAGTTACCCATATGTTCGGCACCATTATTTTAGAAATAAATAAAATCGTCGTCGCCGTACAAATTAAAATCGAACACCTGGTGTAACCCAAATCGGCGACAAGCGTTTATTAGTATTTTTTGGTCGCCGATAACCCATTCGAGGTAGCCTAAATAGCGACATATCGCCTAAGTTGACAACACTGGCAAGAATCAGAAAAATCAGGATATCTGATTTAGTGCAACGTTGTTTTGAGGCCACGTCACGATGCGCGATGGCGGATACCTTCAAACAACGCTGGGCGATCAAATTTTGCACAAAACCTGACAAAAAAGCTGCCGAAACTCACAAATTGCTCGAATTGCTCTGGAAAGATTGAGAAAAATGGTTATCCTTGTGCGAATAACATCACCGCAGACTGGGTGCTGCATTGCGGCAACACGCCCAGCCACACTGTGACTTCCTGGCAAAGCACAACATGGCCGCTGCCGCAGCCACCCTATAATCCCGACCGAGCTCCGACCGACTTTTTTTAGTTCACGAAGATCAAAATCACACTCAAAGGACGCCGTTTCGACAGCAATAATGCTATCCAAGCGGCCGTGACAACAGCCACTATCAAGGAGGTTCCCGCCAAAGCCTTCGAAAGGAAGTACCGGTCATGGGAGAGTCGGTGGAACAAAATATTTAGATGCTCGTGGAGAGTTCTTTGAAAAATATTAACAATTTGTGTTGATATTGTCAATAAATGTCTTAAAAAAAATATATTTTATGACTTTTGGGACACACCTGTATCTCTCATTGTTAATATTTAGCGTTTGGAGGCTCTCTGCATATATTTCTTATTGCATTCCATCACAAAAATAACATTTTCACAGTTGGAAATAAAAGGTTTCGAATGTCTCAATTGTAGTTATACGAATTTTAGACTGACTACTTTGGGATTAGTCTCGTCCCTCATTAAGGTGCGTTTACATCTGACGATTTTCTTCGGAATTATGTGTTGTGTCAGACAGAAAATCACTTTGACTGTTTACATACTGACAGAAATTACTAGTAAAATAAATACCATGGACTCGCAAATGCAGTCTTCTGGAACGGCTTCACTGTTCATTTTCACATGGTGGAAGTTGGCGCTCGTGGCCTGCCAGCTAAATCTCTGTTTCACCTCTTTTAACCCCTGAAATGACTGGCAATTAGCTTGGGTTTGCCTACGGCAAAATGTATATAAATTTATATTTACATTTAGATTTACATTTACATAGAGCGGGGTTTACTATAGAGCTATAGCATTACTATAGAGCGGATTACTATAGAGCGGCGCACATTTACATTTATATTTACATTTATATAAATTTATATACATTTTGTATACATTTTGCCATAGCATCCATTATTGGACGCCTCACATTTGAGGGGTTAAAGATCTTGGTCTCTCCATGGAAATAATTTACTCCTTCCTAGAAAAATATCTAAAATGGCAATTTCCGCATCTACAATTCTATGGCTTCGGAGGGGAAGTGAATGGGTGGTAAGGTGACCGCTCACATGTGGTAAGACAGCTGTCCTAAACCTACCACAGCCGGTCGTTAGTTCGGAATCCCCCACTCACCTTCTAGAAGTCTAATACGACACACATCCCTACAAGCAGGTAGTAAAAGGGGCGGGGCTGTCCTAATGATTTATTGCCTCACCGGAATGTTCCTTTGGCCCGTACTATAGTCTAACAATAATTGAATTTTCACATTTATAATGACTAATTTTGACCACAATACCAAAAATTCATGCTTACAAAATATTTTTAGCCAATAAGAAGGATATCTAAATTTAAGAACCAATAAATGGTTAATTACACTATTACGATTGTGGGATAAAGGGCCTTTTTGTAAAAAATAACTTGGATTAAGTGCAACGCCTTTGTCAAGTAAGTGAAAAGTCGAAATCTATATCTCAAAGGACAATGGGCAAAAATGTATAGGTGCTGGGCCCACCTCTCCAATAACAATAATGTATTTCCCATTGGAAAGATCTATTTATCTACAATATTTATGACTAATACAACTTACCTCAATTTTGAGCCGTTTCAGAGTTTTAAGGTTTGTTTTTTTTTTAATATGGCTATTTACATAAAAACCCCCATGCCAATTATTTATTTAAAATATATTATTTGCAATGAAGATCCATAAACGATAGTATATTATGATGTACGGTGACTGGGCACATCATGTTGAACAGCTGACCTTAGCATATTACATACATCAGGAAACAGAGCAAGAATGAAATCATGGGACACATTACAGAGTTCAAGCAACTTATCACAGTATTTCCCCTCCATATACCTACTGCTGACATAGTGGAGCATTCTTAGGAATATATAGTTTGTACTCGCACAGCGTATGTACTTTATCGTTTCGGGTACTCTGTGACGGTTTTTGTCCCCTCAAGACAGTAACGTCCCGAATCGGTTACGATGTATTGTAGTCAATGCTCAGTAACGTTCCAAAACGGGTACGAGCGCGGCGTGACAAACCGCGCTCTCAACTAACTGAATTTACACCAAAATCACAGAGCAACCACCCCCTGTTAGATATGTGTGAGAAAGACAGATAAATTCTGTATTGTACGATTATTCAGTCGTGCTTCTCGCAGTCTAGAATCCCTAATATTATAATTGTTTGTATTCTGGGGGCACTTAGTCGAGTGCTGCCATTACTCGGATCTGTGCTTCTCTTCGGATATTATGTAGCTTCATTTCGGATATATGTATGAAAATAAATAAAACAAACTAATAGATTTGGTAAAGAATGTAATAACGTACACAAATGTGTTTACAATTTCTAGATAGGGTTTCGTATTTTGAGATAAAACGTGGATATCGCTGAATAAGTGAGTTTTTTTTCATTCTCCTACTTTCTAATAATTATTCATAATTACCTAATTGTTTTACAAAATGAGGTTTTAATGTTTTATATTTCAAATTTCAATTCGATCATTCTACAATTCTTCTTTTCGTGATCCAACAAGTAGTTTCTTTCTTATGATCGTTTTTCTAAAGTGCTATATTTTTGACCTTCAACTCTCAGAAATGACATGTTACTGCCAAGATTTACACCCGCCGTTTGAGGGGTTAATCATGTTGTTTTTTGTCGACTTCGACCTGAAGTCAATGAATATGTTTGGGTTTTATATTTGTTATTTCCGAAAATCAGCTCTCACAACATTAAGTAATGCAGACTGGTAGTGTTTTTTAAATTGTGCTTTGCTAACACAATAAATGCCCTTTATGACAGCCCCAAGATTAACCAGCGATTGAGCTGCTTAACAACTCCTTAGTCTGCTGTTGCATAAGATGTCTTTTAATTCCTCTTGGTCGGAAATAGGTAGATAGTTGAAGAAATGGTTGGCAGAAAGGGTCTATGAAAGGGTTCCAGGGGATCCAATTCCGTAGCGAAGATATTTCTGGAAAATAGTTGCGTTACTCTTTTTAAGTGGCATCTTATGGCCGATTCTATATATTCCTTCAATGATGAAAAAGTCGTATCCAAATATAGTTTTAGACTTGCAAATTCATCATATTTTCATATTCCTAACAGCGATGTCCAGAGAGATATTTTGTTATGGTTAATTCAACTTTAACCTATATAGTACATATGCATTTATCCTGGACTTCTCAAATTCGACTCATTTAATTTGGTAAATATTTGACAAGTAAGACAATCTTTGCAGCCACAAAATGTCAAATCAACTACTAAAAATTGATTTAGTCAATGGCTTGCTGGGCGTACCCTCTCAAGCAACCCCGCGTACCCCCAGGGGTACCCGTACCACTTATTGGGAAACACTGCACTATAGTCGCCGTCATACAAACTGATGACCGGCCCCGTACCTGCCATTGAGCGTAGGGACGGCCGCTTGACGATAAAAGATTTATTTAAAATTCGATATTATTATATTTTGTTTGGTTTGTTAGGCATATGTTTATTAGACATTATTATTATTTTATTATTATTATTTATAGCATTAGCAGCTTAAGCTGATGCATGCATTTCACTTTTTTTTCTTATTTTTTAAATATTTGTCCAATTGGTTTTTAAATCCGTTCACACTTTTAGCACAAATAACCTCCTGCGGTAGTTCATTCCAAGAGTCCACAACTCTGTTCACCAAGAAATGTTTCCTCGGGTTAGAATTAAATCCTGAACGATTCAACTTTAAGCAGTGCCCTCTAAGCTGTGTGTTGGTATTCCTTATAAATATTTCCTTGAGCTTTGGTACGTCGTAGTAATCATTGAGGATCTTATATGTCTCAATAAGATCTCCTCGTTGTCGACGCTCCTCTAGGCTGCTGAGTCCGAGTGCTTCGAGTCGGCGTTCGTAGTCTTGTTGTTTGAGCTGTGGGATCATTTTTGTGGCCCGCCTTTGCACACGCTCCAAAAGTTCTACATCCTTCCTAAAGTACGGATTCCAAATCAGAAAAGCATATTCCAATAAAGGGCGAACATATGTTTTATACAGTTTAAGGAATAGCTCTGCATTTATGTAAGAGAATGCCTTCCTAATCATGTAGAGCAGGGAGTTGGCTTTCTTGGCAACCTCTATAATGTGTGTCTCCCACTTCAGATCATTGGATATTGTAACACCGAGGTCGCGCTGCGTTTTCATTATTATTTAATTACTAATAGGTTCAAGCACTATAGAAAAGTAGGCAGGTAGACATGCTGTCGGCAAATAAACCACATCAATTCGTCAATCTAAATAAATTTAAAATGTGGATATATTATATTTCTTTACCTAGTTGTATGCATTTTAATAATGATATAATACAGGTACCTTATTCAATTATCATTACAGTTGTGAGATTATATATTTTAACATAAGACTTGAAAATATCGAAAATAGCCAGGTGTCCAATAAATAATATACATTTTAATTAGCTAATTAATCGATCATTATATATACCTACTATTTCACTAATCATGTTATTGTCTAGTGATTGAAGTATTGCGTGTAAAGTGTTATAAGTTATTTGCAATGTTATAAGTTACATATTTATTTATTTATGACGGCTGAGTTTTTCAATAGCGATAAGCTTCAAGTGAGTGGTTTAGTACATCGATTTTCGATTTTCTGGCTTAGTTTGATGTACTAAATCGCCCACTTAGAGGATGTCACTATTTAAAAAATCAACCTGTGTGTAATAAACAATATCGATAATATTTTATCGATATGCGAAAGGGATGTCATGATTCTAATGATTTTTGGCCCAGTCATCAGTTTGTATGGCGGCGACCATAGGGGGATATAGATAATTATCCATATTTAATAGGATATAACTCGGAATAGACTCATCATTATAGTAATAGATTTTCTACATGAAGAGATCTCAAAAGTAACATACTCTCTCTATAGCGCTTGCAGAATAGTATCCTCCGGGATATTGCGAATGCACCGTGGTATATAAGAAATGATGAAACTCATGACTATCTGCAAGTCCCCACAATTACCGCAGAAATTGAGCGATACAAAATCAAACATGCTGAAAGATTGTCATCGCATCCAAATCCCCTCGCTGTTGAGCTGCCCCTTTAAGTAGCGGCATAATTTCATAGCAGACCGGGGCAGTTTATTGGAATTTCTTGTAATATCGCCGCGCTTGACAAAAATATTTAGATATTAGCTCTTAAAACCCATAAAATTTTTGATGATTACTTGAATAAAAAAATTATGATTTATTCTAGCGGCCATCTATGTATCTATGCTAATAATGAGATATTTGGTATGGATTTTAGGATGCGTTCGAATTAGAAAATAATATTACTGTGCGCTCCGGGAGCAAGCCGCCAATATTGGTCGTTACGTAGTCAACGGTGTTCTGATGTGCAACCAAATTTGGTCGTTATTTAGCCGAAGGGTCAATCTAATGTGGTTTACAGATTGAAGAGAAACCAAGTTCTATAGAAAGGAGAATCGGGGCATTGGCCTCTTCTCTTCTCTTAAACGTTATTAAACATCACAACAATTTCGATTATGTTCAGATGACCGATTTCAAATTTCCTTAAAAGAAAAACAAATAAAGAGATCTTTCCATTGATATATGATTTACAGCTATTGGAAAAGTGGGCCCAAATTGCCCATTCTCTTTTGCAAAATGCTATTAGTATAACTTAGTTATTAGTCTACCAAAGTTGAATTTTCATGTTTAAAATGAGTCATTTTGACAATACCAAAAATTCGCCCAAATAAAATATGTTTTAGCTAATAAGAAGATTGTCTAAATTTAAGAACCAATAAACGATTGGTTATACTGTTACGATTCTGGGATAATGTGCCTTTTTGTAAAATTAGTTCCTAAGTATGTATTGCAATTTCATACCATTTTTCACAAATATAAAACGTTCACGATGTTGTTATTTGTTTTCATTCGCTCCAGACACATCGCTGAGTGATTGCCTCCCTAATTCGTAGATAGTATCCTATGGTCCCAGTAATTCTTAATAATAATATGGAAACTGTGGCATTGCATGTTGTTTCAGTTCCCGCCCCGGGCAGCCTGGACGAAATGTTTCACCGCGAAATGGACACACGGCCCGGTGGCGTAGTGGTTATGTCGCCTGATCTTACTTTGTAAGGTCCCGGGTTCGATTCCCGGCTGGGTCACCAATTTCCGTTGGGATAAAATGAACGGGATTGCATTTTAAATTCTGTCGATCGAATGCAATAACAAGACACACACTTACACACATGTTACACACACACGTAGGTACATATAAACACGTCAGTAGGGTTGGTTGTAAGCGATTGTCATTAGACAATAAACCGCCTATTCCGATTTCACAATAAAGAGTAGAAACAAACAAACAAACAAAATGATTATATAATGTAGGGGAGACCGGGTACACTTCGGACACGGGGAGACAATGGACACTTTTAAATCTGCCGCCCTGTTGGCGCTAGAACAATCTTGTCCATGGTCGATATGTTGGTAGGCCTGCAGTTATTGTTATAAAACAGTCAGTTGACTGTTGCTCTTGCGAAAAAAGATTTGAGAGATTCTATGGCTTCGAAGGGGAAGTGAATGGGTGGTAAGGTCTTGCCTCACATGTGGCACGACAGCTGTCCTAAACCTACCACAGCCGGTTCGTAAGTCCGGAATCCACTGCTCACCCCCCAGAAGTGTAAAAAAAATAGTATTATGATGGGCCCGACTCCGGTCGGTGAATTCCATGGCAGCTCCGTTTGTATTTATTTTTATTGGACTTGACTCATTTCCTACCTAGTTACGATCGCTGCCAGAGTTTCTGTTATTTTCATTAGAAGCAACGGTTACTTGCGGACGTTTGGGAATGTAAGTATTTATAAACTATAAATGTGTTTCTAACAATTCATTTATTTTTTTCAATTCACCCCACCGGGGTAGACTCCGGACAGACTGTCCGAAGTCTACCCGCAGTACTATCACTAGGGGGGTACGTCAGACAGTCATATTTTGTTTGTTTCTATATTCTAAAAGTTTGTTTTTTTTTGGTCACAGATTGTAAAAAATGCCAAGAACTTCGAAGAGAAAATTCGGTCGTACATTTTCACCTGAAAAATTAAGGAAAGCCTTAAAAGATGTCCGAACAAATAATATGAGCATCAGGAAGAGTGCTGCTAAACATTGTGCCAGCAAATCAAGACTCTTTGACTATTTCAAAAAGACTAATCAGGATGTTGATTTAACATTTGTTGATTTAACAACTAATTTCAAGAAAAGCCAAGTTGTTCCTCCATCTATGGAAGCTTCATTAGCTGATTATTTAATTAAATGTTCAGCAATGTTCCATGGTCTCACACCGAAAGCTACGATACGTTTAGCTTTTGAATATGCGGAGAGAAATTGTATAAAGTATCCGCAAAAATGGAAGGAATCAAAGTCCGCAGGACCTGATTAGTTCTCATCATTCATGAAACGTCATCCTAACCTGTCAATACAATCACCTGAAGCTACGAGTCTCGCTCGAATGACCAGTTTCAATAGAGTAACGGTAGCAGACTTTCAAAATAAACTTCAGGATGTTATTACACGATACAATTTCACACCATCCCAGATTTACAACCTGGATAAAACTGGGGTAACCACAGTGCAGCGTCTGCCTAAAGTCATAGCTCAGAAAGGGCAGCACCAAGTAGGTCAAGTGACCTCTCGAGAAAGAGGAGAGCTGGTAACACAGACAGGAATCATACTTGCGGAAATGGAATTTTCATTCTTACGTTGCTACCACATACATCAAATAAACTTCAACCATTGGACCAAACTGTTTTTGGGCAGTTAAGAAGAAGGTTCTACAGGAAAAAACCTCCAAAAAACAGGTTGTCCAGAAACATCATCAGATGAATCAATAGACCAACACATTTCTTCTGGTGAAAGTACATACAACTTTGATGATGACGAATTCGATGATGGCAGTGCTGATACTTTTGATCTGCCCGAAGAAAGGTTTATAATTGTTAAGGTCTATGGATGTGGAAAACAATCAGGTGGTAAATATGCAGCAAAAGTATTTAAAAAAGCTGCAGATGGTTATGAAGTCGAGTTCTACAAAAGGAAAATCCCCTCTAATAAATTCATAAGATCTAATGAAGAATCAGCATTCGTCTACTATGCCGATGTAGTATTTGTATTGCCAGTTCCTTCAGAGGACAAGAGGTCTCGCTTTAGGGACATGATTTATTTCAATTGCAATTTGGATGAATACCAATTGCAATAATGTTTTTAAATAAAAGAAATCATCACTAATTAAAATTAGGTGTTTATTTATTTGTTGTCCAGAATCTCCCCTATATCTGTCCTAAGTCACTCCAGGTGTGGGGTGACTTCTGACACTTGACATGACTTTTTAAAATAATTTAGAAACCTTGAAAATCAATAGGTATAAAGAAAGTAATAATGTTAAAAAACACATTATTAGTTGTAGTTTGACACAAAAATATGTTAGTTTAAAAAAAGTCATGACTATTAAATCAGATCAATTTGAGTAAAAATTGTCCAAAGTCTACCCGGTCTCCCCCTACTATATAAACGGTACTGCTCGGGTATCCGTTTTCTTCCCTCCCATTCTCAGAAAAAGTATACAGGTGGTAACTTCTACCAGCAGAGCAAAGTGGAGAAACTGCGCCGTATCGACCCAAAGGCATTCTCTAGGTCAGCAGTTCCCGAACTGGGTTCCGCAAGATCTTCATAAGGGTTGTGCGAATTTTCTCTCGACAACTATCGCTCTCTTTTGATTAGACATACCTACTCGTAGATTCAAATACCATCGATATCCTATATCGATGTCAAATACCTATCAGTTGCTGGGAATGCTGTTATGGTTTTAACCCCCCCCCCTCCTTTTAAGTGTTGTGTATACATGCGAAAAAACATATTTGTAAGTAGACTTGATATTTTTTCGGATTAAGAGTTAACTATATGGTCAGAATCCTACTAATATTATAAACGCGAAAGTTTGTTTGTATGTAATGGATGTTTGTTACTCTTTCACGCAAAAACTACTGAATGGATTTTGATGAAACTTACAATAATATAGCTTACACATCAGAATAACACATAGGCTATAATTTATAAAGATATATGGTTTTCTGTCATCATTATCACAATTTTCCATCACCACGCGGGTGAAACCGCTGGGCGCAGCTAGTGCTTCATAATTAAGCACGTGGCGTCAGCAACTCCATACCATTATATTGTGCCATTGCGACCATTGTTTAAACTCCCGAGCATTGCTAAAAGAGAAATTTAAAGAGATCAATATTCTGACGGTTTATAGTCAGTATATATTCGATAACGTAATGAATGTTCGTAAAAACTTGCACAGGTTCCGTAGGTTGGGTGACATTCACAATAGGAGCATCAGGTTCAAAAATAAACTAGCCATTACGGGCTCTAGGTTAGCAAAAGTGAGTAAATCTTTCATTGGAGACGGTGTTCGCTTTTATAACACTTTGTCTGACGAACTAACCCTTTTATCGGACACTAAATTTAGAAAAATTGTTAAAGATACTTTGTGCTCTAAAGGCTATTATAAAATTGAAGATTTTTTAAGCGATACATTGGTCTGGTCAAGTCGTTTTTGTGTAACATAGCTATGAAAACCTTTGTAAAGTGTTATTATTATTACGTAAAGCCATTGATTATATAGTGTAGTAATCAATGGTAAAGCCTACAAGCAAGGCATAAATGTCTAGAAACATTCGGAAAGTACTATAAGTCTACTTCGAATAAAAATCTATCTATCTATCTATACTGTGACCATGTTGCCATTGCTACCATTATACTTCACAACCAATGCGTGACATGTATGAAAATGCTGATGCCAAGCGTTCGATTATGAAGCAGTCTGACCATATGTTTTGAGTTCTTTATTGCATCCACTGTCTGCTGATGAATTAGCTTACCCAAAACACTTTGGGGGTAATTAAAATTACACACCTTCTCAAGTATCAGATTTTACAAAACTCTTGCAATTTTTGTCGCTGCCTCTTGGCCTATAAGGGTATCTCTGAGAATATACAACTCGTAACACCTAGCAATTTTTGTAAAGCTTGATAGTATCGTGTCTCTCTTGCAACGTCTCTCAATATAATGAATAAATACCACCGTGCTAATATAATGAATAAATACCACAATGCGGATAAAACCAAAGTGCTCACTACGGACGGTTGAAAAGGCAGCGTTTACTCGATGGAACCCAAATCGAACAGGTCCCACAATTCAAGTATTTAGGATTGTTGGTTACGGAAAAGAAAGTGGCATCGACGGCCGATGTTTATAGCCGGATCGGTCAGGCAACAGCAACATTCGCCTCGCTCAAGTGGCCCGGGCATATGGAAGCGAACTAATATTACCATCAAAACCAAAGTACGACTATACCGAACGTTGGTTCTTCCCATTCTCCTTTATGGATCTGAAACGTGGACGTTACTTCAATCGGACCTCAAAAAGTTCGAAGTCCAAGACCTCAAAAAGTTCCAAATGCGATGCTTGAGGCAGATTCTCGGTGTCTCACTCCGCGACCAAATTCGAAACGAGACCATTAGAGAAAGATGCGATCTAGTAACAACGATCGAAGAAGAAGTACAAAAACGTCAACTACGATGGTTCGGCCATGTTTGCCGAATGAACGCTTGCCACGTATACTTCTTTGGCGAGACCGTCCGACAGAATGGAGAATTCAGCGATCGGCACCGAAGAAAACCTGGCTAAATAACATCAAAGACGACCTTAAGAATCAACGATTATCGGCTAGGGATGCTCGAGACGTGGCAAAAAATCGTCAAGAATGAAGCGAATCGTGAATGGAGTACGAGATCCAGCGGCACCGACAGCAGCGTATTGGCTGCGAGGGCGACCCCCTCCCCAATCGCCCGCTACGCAATAAATAATAATAATAATAAATGAATAAATAAATACATCCCACAAATCAAACTCAATCTTTATTTAACAAAACAGATTGCCATCAATTTGGCACTTTGGTCTGTTCGCGTATAACCCACAGTTCTCTTTCGCCAACTTTCTCAATCTGTATAAAGAACCTTTGAGACCGATCAAGATATTGCCTTCTTCATCAAACGCGATCGCTTGATAATGATCGGCTTCTAAATGACCAATTTTGTACGCTTTATAGTTCTCTCTGTCCACCTTGTATATATTATTATTTTGTTGGTTTATATACCAAACGTCGTTCTTTTTACTAACTAAATATTTTCTCTCAGCGCAGACGGGAGCGCTGATGCTTTTAATTTCTCTCGTCCTGTTGTTCAGCATCAACAGATTTCCGTTTGATTCGAAAATGATGTTGTTTCTCCGATCCACGGTGAATGGATGAACGACAGTGTCCTTCAGTTCGGCGATCGGTTCTAGAAACCAAGTCTTATTGGTGCGTCTCTTGCCTAAACCCTTGGGAAATCCACCAGTATGCATAATGTAGTTTCCTCGGTCGTAGACATCCATCCAAAATGCATAGTATACTTCAAAGATTTCCTCAACTTTAGCGTCATCGTCCACAACCTTGTACAAATGGTTGGACTCTATAATATAGACGACACTGTTGTATTGGTCGACTACGATGCCGGTTGGGTAATCAACACCTGAAAGTAATAAAAACATCACTTTGGAGTTGTCATCTACTACGGGCGAAGTTAGCTTTTCCAAAACACTTTGGGGGTACTAATTCAAATTACAACTTTCCTAGTACGCCAGCGCCAGGTGTCCCGGAGTCTGGCCTGCTACTCTACCCCAGCATCCTATGGTCAAAATACTGTCTGATATAAAAGTATAAGCTTTTACAAAACTCTTGCACTTTTTGTCGCTGGCTCCCCAACTATAGTTATTTTACTTTTCTGACCCACCAACAGACGACGAGGGAAAGTGTTGTGAACACAGTATTTTTTTTTTGGGAACCGTTAACTGCCAATAAAAATAACAATAAGGGATAACTTACTTTGGCCATACTGAAAAACACTCTAAATAAGGTTGGAAAGATGATTACGCTCCCTGTTCATCTAAAGCTCCACACGGAGGGCCAAGTGCGGGTTTCAAGTAGCTAATTTACCAACCCACGCATCATCATCAAGAATCGCACTCTTGGATGTCGTTGTCGCCTTCGAATGCTATCCGAAGTATCAGGAGTAAATGTTTCACTAGGAGTGTTTCTAGTCAACATCCCGTACTCCTCCGCTCAGTCATACAAAAAGATTTCAAAGGAACATTTTTTAAAAGCCCCCACTAGTGTGTTGTTTACGGGCCACCACTGAATATCGAAAGCTCCACACGGAGGGCCAAGTGCGGGTTTCAAGCAGCTAATTAAAACCCCAAAATGCATCATCATCAAGAATCGCACTCACAGTCGCTTACATACGTCGTTTCCGCCTTTAAATACTATCCGGAGTATCAGGAGCACATGTTTCACGGCGTGTTTCTAGCCGACATCCCATACAGTCATACAAAATGATTTAAAATTTGCAACTTTTAAAAGCCCTCTCTCTCACCTTAGTGTGTTTTTACGGGATCTAAAGCATCGAATTTAATAACCCCAAAATGCATCATCATCGAGAATCACACTCATGGTCGCCGATATTTTACGCCTTCGAAATACCATCTGGAGTATCAGGAGCACATGTTTCACCAGGAGTATTTCTAGTCGATATACCGTACTCCTCGGTACAGTCATGGAAAGATTTCAAATTTGGAACATTTTTTAAAAGTCTTCTCTCACCTAGTGTGTTGTTTAGGGGCTACTATGGAGTTTGAAATGATTTAATTTTTTAAGGTACCATCCAAAGTTGATATAGACATTGAATCCTAACAATCGATAGTAAGGTGCGCTCTGGATACACAAGAATTTGGCGCTCCCTTAAGTTGCCGCCTGGGGCAGGTAGGTACCCCAGTTTACCCACCTAGAACCGTATCAGTTTTGCCAGTAATTTTTCGAATCAAGGTAGAAGAAATGTGTTCAATTTAGTGGAGGACATGTGAAAAAATTTAAATATTTGGCTGGTAACTTTCCAATCCACCCTTGTATTTAAAAAAAAGAAGAAGGAATAACTGCAGTATAGGAACCTCTCACAAAAAAAAAATGAATTACTCACTAATAGATTGTCCCATTTTAATGCTAAATCTGGCAGAAAATTGTGTCGGTCGCTATAAATAAGCGAGATATAGGTGTTGAAAGTTTAAATTTTATATATAAACAAACAGGCCAAAATAAAAATACATACAAATAGACTCGATCATTTCAATGCTACATATGAAAGAAGATAGATTCGGTCTCGATAAATAAGCGAGATATAGACATTCAAAGATGGAATATTCAATATCAACAAACCGCCGCCATTTTGTTTTACATCCCGTCACTGATCATATAAATACATCCCGTCTGGGAACATATTCGATTAGTGTCGTGACTATAGTCGACTATATCGTAATATCGATAACAACTAGCGATATTACAGAAGTGATGACATTTTGCAGTTTTTAGATTAAAATATTTTAATAAAAAAACGATCGGAAAATACATATCTCCGCGATATTTAAAAAAGGGGACTATTTTCGTGGTTTTTTCTATGATTGATGACAAAAGGTATCCTGAAATTTCGTTTGTTTCAGGTTACCTTTTGTCATCAATACGCAGTCATTTCGTAGAAACTTTGAAAACTGTCCATTTTTTTTAGATTATCGCTGACACATGTTAATATTATAAGCGGCGCAGGCAAAATGATATTTTCGAATTTCGCGCGAAATTCGAAAAAACTTTTTGTCTGCGGTGTTAGTTTAATATTGAAAAAAACTCATTTCTTTCAAGTTACCTTTTGTCATCCCCAGTAATTTTGTTTTCAATACCCAGTAATTTTGTAAACACCTCGACAAAAATTTCGCTCGATTTTCGCAATTTTGCGCGAAATTCGATAAAAACTTTTTGCTTGCGGTGATGTTTTTATTGTTTCAGGATACCTTTTGTTATCAAAACGCAAAGACATAGTAAATGTCTAGAACAACGCAAAGACATAGTAAATGACATAGTAAAATAGGCATAGTAGACAAATGCAAAAACCTCGCAGAAATGTTTTTTCGCGAACATGTCATAATTTGCGTAATATCGCGAATTGTTATCGATATTAGAGAACTCGCGATATGTCGACTATAATCATAACACTTCCTCCGAAACAAAATGGCCGTGTTGTTGACATATTGAAAACTTTAAATGCCCATATCTCGCTTATTTATTGAGATCGACATAAGATTATTGCAGATTCCGAATCTGTGTGGCGAAATAGTCGGGTGACGTTTAAAAATCAACAATCCAGGAGAGGTTCCTATATTGCAGTTATACCAAGAAGAAGATAATAACCATTCACCTGTTATATTTTCCATGTGAACTCCATCTTGAATCACTATAGTTGGACAGTGTAGTACTCCATCATTTGTACCATAACTCCCTACGAAATAAATGTGGCCATTATTCCAGTCCACAGCTATTTGAAGAACCTCTCCAACATTATGCCGTATTAGTAGTTCCTTATTGTAGTGTTTGCCGTCGAATTGGTATGTTTCACATTTAAGACTCTTGATAGGCTCTGAACAGCTGGGGAAAGAAGAGATGAATTAATCGAGACTATCCAGGCGAAAATGTGTCTCCTTGTGACATCTTCATCTTATAGATCAGTGGTTCTCAAAGTGGGCGAAAATGCCCCCTTGTAGGCGCTGGTGGCCTAGAGGGGGGCGCTAATTGGCCCAGAAAAAATGGGGGGTGGTAAAGTGGTTTAGGGGGGCTATGGCTGAATTGTAATTTCATCTACTTAATATTTTAAAATTCACTGAAATTAAAACCTAGGTACATAGGTACTACACAACATCGATTATCCCATTACATCAAAGAATGATATCGCGTACTTGACAGACCTGTATACATTGTTTAATGATATAAATCTCCAACTTCAAGGTGATGTCTTGAAATTAATTAAAACAAAAAGTGTCATTGCTGCTTTCGTAGCCAAACTGCTCTTACACAAGAAGAATATCGGCAAACGTAAGTTCCACAATTTTCCCAATTTGTCAGTATCCTGCAATAAGGACGACTTGTTTGCCTACTGCCAACATTTGAAAAACCTCCACAGTGATTTCATAGAACGATTCCAGGACATTTACAAATTGTCAGAGGAAGTGATCGGTGCTAGCTCTGTCAACAACTTTAAAAACAATGTAGTACCAAAACAGTGTAGTGTAGAGCAGTGTTCCGCAAAGCGTGTACCGCGGCACACTGGTGTACCGTGGTCATCAGTTGGTGTGCCGCGGGAAATTGTGTAATAAATATTGTGTAATACTAATTTAAATAAAAATAATTTAAATTGTGTTAGACCCCTGGCTGACAAGCTATCGCCGAACGCAGCACGTATGCGTATCGAGTAAGTACATACTTGTATTTACTCGTGTCATTTCATTCATCCCTTCCTCAGTCGTCGTTGACGCGCCCGATTCAATGGGCGTAGCGTCGCATTCGGACATTAAAATGTCGCATTTTGGTTGCATATAAAAAATGACTATCCACTGCTTTCAAAGCGTGCTGTTGCAAATCTATTACCATTTGAAACAACATACTTATGCGAATAGGGATTTTCAACTCTCACTACTATTAAATCGAAAAAAAAGAGAGCG
Organism: Micropterix aruncella; assembly: GCA_944548615.1. Classification (NCBI taxonomy): domain Eukaryota; kingdom Metazoa; phylum Arthropoda; class Insecta; order Lepidoptera; family Micropterigidae; genus Micropterix; species Micropterix aruncella. The sequence goes on from OX155978.1 coordinate 5,286,574, forward strand.
CCTGAGGACGATCAATGAAGAAATGAGAGCAGCCTTATCAACGATTGCTCCAAATTTTGATCGCCTGTGCTCTGTTAAACACGCTCACATTTCTCATTAAACATCTTTTCATATTAGGTATATTGGTTTTAGTAATAAATAAATATTAAATAAACATTGCTTTTTTCTTTGGTGTACCTCTAAAATTTTTTGATTTGATAGGTGTACCTTGAACACAAAAAGTTTGCGGAACACTGGTGTAGAGTACCAAAATTAAAACTCGCTGTAAATATAAATGGTGAGTTCCTTTCCATTTAAGGCGTGCTGATGTACCTTATTACAAGCTTTTATTTACCTTGCCATGTTTGATAGTTTGTTTAGATCAAGTCTTGCAAGCTGAATTAGAACCACTTTCTCTTATTCTATGAAGTTGAAATTTTACATGTTGGGTCAGCTCCGATGACAGTGCATTTTATAGTGTGAGCATGACCCAGGATCGGATTTCGACGAGGATACTCCTACACGGTCAACAGCACAGGGACACAATTATGATAGGCCGTTCTAAATTCCTCTATGACATGGCTGCTGCACCCAGGGTTGGCTCAAGACAGAGCATTTAAATAAAAGTTTGTTTATAAAATGTGTTTTATTTTATTTTTTATTATATTTTCTTAAGGATAACTTACAGCCAATAATTTAGTAGTGAACAAAAATAGGAAGCTTAGAGCCATTTACAAGTTACCACTGATAATGACAATAATAATAACGTGAATTTAGAACTGATATTAAGCATAAAGAAGATATTAAACAAGGAGATACTAAATTGTACAGTAGAAAACATGTTGATATAAACAAGACTGTAATAACAGAAGAAAATGCTAAGCCTGGTCATCACAAAATCGCCCTACAACCTGCTTCCTTATAGTATCTATATTCGTCAAAAAGGGGTCAATATCAATGTCAGCATTCAGGGTGTGGAAAGTTTCGCATACTCTTATAAAATAGGAATTACGCCTGTATTTGGTTTTAAAGCCAGGTACATGAAGGGGTGCCCTATTTCTAAGTGCCCGGCTAGGAGTGCGGAGAGATATTTTAGATAGTAGTTCAGGACAATCAACGTTTTACTATTACCTTACTTTCCTTACTAGCATATAATAGACAAAAGATATTCACCTTGTTTGTGTAATTGCGAGGACGACAATTATTATTAATGTTCCAAAGTTTGTCATGTTGGACCGCCAAACTGAAATTATTATAAATAAGGATTATTATTATATAGTAAAACATAAAAGAGGATTGGACAAATTGACAACATAAGTACCTACCGTCAATACATCGTCGTTGATACTGCAATATGTCGTATGTCAAAAAAAGATTTTTGCTTTTTTGATGCAACTGTAATAATATAATAGTAAAAACCTCTTTATTCGCGCTTAAAAAATATAATAACAAAAACAAAACATATAATAGAGCAATAAAATAAAAAATAAAATACTAAACAGCAGTATCTTATAACTAACCTAATCCCAATGCAGTGGTGCATTCGCGCGTTGTGGAAATAAAGATTAATAAGTTTGTATACATAAAATGCATATTACTATATTTAAAATTAAGAATGCCAGAGAAGAGGAAATTGGGAGAGGAAGGAGAGGTAAAAAGTAGAACTGGTTACTTCTTAGAAAAGTAGTAATTATTGAGGTGGGCCTTGAATGATTTCAAAGAAGTATGATGATGTATGATTGGCATGCTTTTTATTCTTTATATTATTATTAGCTGCGCCTTGCGGTTTCACCCGCAGGGTGATGGAAAATTGTGATAATGATGATAGAAAACTATATATCTTTATAAATTATAGCCTATGTGTTATTCTGATGTGTAAGCTATAATTATTGTAAAGTTTCATCAAAATCCATTCGGTAGTTTTTGCATGAATGAGTAACAAACATCCATACATACATTCTTACAAACTTTCACGTTTATATTAGTACTAGGATTACTAGATGTCCCGGTGAACTTCGTACCACCTAAAATTGATTTGATTGTAATTCTTCATCAGCGTTTATCGATCCTAATCAACCTTCTAAATCCAATTCATTGAAATCTATAATATTAATATTAAACTTTTTCGACTTTTCTCGGACTTTTATGACTTTTTCGACTTTTCCGACTTTTTCGACTTTTTCGACTTTTCCTACTTTTTCGACTTATTCGACTTCTTAAACTTTTTTGACTCTTGACTTTTTCGACTTTTCCGACTTTTCGACTTTTTGAAATTTTACACAATCGCACGGAATGAATAACAGTTATGGATGGGGCAGCTGTCAAACAATAGGATCGCCGCGAACGCCATCTATTGAAAGTGGTCCATTTTCTAAAATGACCAATTTCGATTTTCAGTTGTTTCTTTTAATTTTTCCTAAATATTTTTTTTTTGTGAACCACCCCTGAATCAAGGCAAACAAAAACAAACAAAAAAAAGATTCAAATCGGTCAAGTCATTTTCGAGATCTTGCGAGACTAACGCACGGCGATTCATTTTTATATATAAGAAGATTATCACATACCTTTTGAGATTATTTGAAAATTTTTTACTAAAATTTTAGTTTACTTGATTTTATTTTTCACGGCATTCTTCAACGTATTTTTTTATTTAGCATTAGGCAGTACTTCTTCTTCTTCTTTGTTTGATGGCTCCACCCAAAGAGAAGGCAGTACTTGATTACTTAATTATACGAATCTGAGCCTACCTTAGTGCGGACGTCTCGTGCGATGCAGTTGGGTTAGGTTTAACCCTTTATAGCTTCATGTGACATTTCTGTAACAAACTACTAATCCCCCTAAAATCCCCCTAAATAAGGCACTAAATTCATTTAGTTCATTTGAATCCGTCTAGCACTACTGTACCCTACCACTTAGTATCGATGGCGTAACTAAGCGACTTATGTGAGTTTAAATGTTGCGCGTTGATGAAAGTGATAAATTAGAATTAAGGCAGGTGTTGAATGACTGTTAAAAAAATATAAAAAGTGTATACAATTGTGTGGTTTTCGTGGAAACCTGTAGGTAAGAATATAATTTTATCCATTCAAAATTTCGAAGCAAAAGATGGCAAGTTCGGATGTTCTAACATTTACTGGAACTGACTATGGCAAATTCTTGGGTATTATACCGAAGAGTAAGGAAGGCAAAATATCTTAACGGCAACAAATGTCTTCAGCAGAATTTAGACTTGAGATAGGCGAGACCTTATGCGAGCATACGGCCTGAAGCCTAAAATTAAGAGTCGAAGGTCTTTAGAAGACGAAATTCAAGACAAAAAACATAAGGGCCCTGCGCAACATGTTCCTCCATTGGCAGTAAGGCAGGACCAGGTCGGTCATTGGCCGATTTGGGTTAAAAAAAGGATACGTTTCAAGATTCCCAAGTGCACTGGCGTTTCACAAACAATTTGCGAAAAATGCAGTGTAGCATTATGATACAATAAACAAAATAATTGTTTCAATTTTTTCCATACAACATAAATGTTTTTTTATACGTTCAACTCAATGTTACAGTAATGTCACATTCCCTTAAATGTCAAATAAATTATTGATAATAAATATTTTTGAATTTCTAAGAAATACGTGTTTTTTTATTTGCCTAAACCTATCTCATTATCAACATTATTTTTTGTTTGAAGATCTTGGGCTACAAAGGGTTAAATTATTTGTAACTGTTATTTTTGTAAAATAAAGTGATATTATTTTATTTATTTATTTATATAAGTAATGCAATTATTTAAAAAGTAAACAATTTCAGCGTAGGAATTATGCATAGAAATACTTTCAAAATTGAATCAAAAGCAGAAAAAAGAATACAATGCATAGTCTAGTGGCAACGTCACCTAACTAGGCCGGGACCTGTTCTAAGGTAAACATTTTTTTTTAATGTGCTTGCACAAATACCGTGTTTATAAGAGTGGCATATATTCCATGTATGCACAAAAATGGAATTGCAAAACAATATTAAAAATTACTAAATACTTAAATTAAATAATTAAATTAAAGTTAGAAGTGGAAAATTAAAATGACAGCAAATAAATTCAAATCAGTAAAAAAAAACAAAACAATTTAAAATAAAAAAAAACACAACAATTTAAAATAGTAAAAATTAGAATAAGAATTTAAACAAAATAGTCCTGCATTTTAGTTATAAATAAGATAAAATAGTGTTAAAACTAAAACAAATTATCTCTTAATATACGTTAAAACAAAATAATAATAATAATAATAAATAAAATAATAATAATAATATAATAATACAATATAAGATTCAAAATATTCAAATGTCCGGGTTAGATTATAATGTCCAGTATTTTTAAAATTCCTTGTCTTCCCTCTTTTACAAGCCAGTTTCTAAGCAGCCTTTTAAAGTAGGTCTTATTTTGTGCTGATTTTATGTCGCCAGGAAGAGCATTGAAAAACCTTGGGGCAATGAATGTATAGGTTCGCTGACCAAAAGTAGTATACCTTCTGTGTACTATCATATTATTATCTTCGGAAAACCTCGTTGATAGGGTATTTTGAGAAAAAATATTTATCTGATTGAACTTAATATATGATAGTGATGTTTTTAAATATAGTTGCCTAGTATCTAACACATTATATTCATTAAAAAGATTTTCCGAAGGATAACGATACGGCTTTCGCATGATAATCTTTAAAATCGACCTTTGTGCAATATCTAAGGGGTACAGAATGGTTTTGGAACAACCGCCCCATCCTATCATCCCGTAGCTCAAGATATTCTCACACATGCATAATAAATGCTTTTTAGTGTTTTTGGGCATAAAATATTTCTTACCTCTTTGAAAGTGTATCCTTATATATCTGAATTCTTATAGCCCAACCTGCATGGAACCGTTAGCTGCCGTTAGTCTTGTTAGTCTTTAGCTAAGCAAAGTGAAATTCTATTTTTGGTGACAAATATATCTGTCACAAATATGTGAGGGGTTTTCTCAGCCAACATACATTTCAACGCACAGAACTTCTCAGGACACAGAACGTTCAAGAAATAATAATTATTATTTTACAAAAATATGATTAAAATTCTCACCACACTGTCTGTTCTAAACGACACCAAACACACTCTGAAACAGGAGTTCTGACTAGCATCTTTCAAAAAAAGTGGATCAATTAATATGCAAAACGAATTGCCTGTTTTGTTTCTCGAACGTCATTACATCTCGTGGTACAGCATACCCCGAGTGTATTCTTTCGATATCCGTCACCTTTATAAGCTAATTAAAAACGGATTTTTCCGCGTACACGTGAGCACCCGATGTTTCGGCGATTTTACAAACGCTGTTGTCCAGGGTAGAGTGAAGTGCTGCTATTTGTCATCCGCTGTTATTCTTCGCGTAGACCGTATACTGTTTTATATATTGTTACTTAGTTTGGGGAGAGCTAATGGGCCCTTGCTGAGTTGGCCACGAAGACCCATTTGGTTCAGGGTTGGACACACTCACGGGTCAACACCCATCCGGCGGCCTCCACGCATAAAGTGCGACCCCGGGTACAGGGGCGGATCCAAGATTTGGAATTGGGGGGGGCCCTCTGCGCCTCGGGCCACGTTTTAAGATTTAAAAAAATCAAGTTAGAGCCACAGACACAGACCCGAGCCGAGACTTCATACAGAGAACATTAAAACAATAAAGAATATTGAATTTTTTTATTATTATTGTTTTTATTGTCGATTTTACAAAATTAAATCTATTTTTCGTTTACCCTTAGCATACCGATTTATCACGTTATCAACATTAATATTTAAACCCCTATGAACATGTAGAAGCGCAAGTCCGGTAAGACGCTCTTCTGCCGTTCGCGTACGCAGCCACGGTTTTAGGCGGCGCAGGGTGGAAAATGATCTTTCGGCCGTTGCTACACTCACTGGTAACGTCGCTAAAATGTTGAGCATTATACGTATCGCTGGAAACATGTCTTCATCAGTAGCTTTTAATATGTCCAAAACGGTGGTCGGAGTTTCTCCTTTTTCCCTATTTAGACGTAGCCATTTTTCTGTCCATATAGCATACTCTGGCTTCAGACTCACTGCATAGTCATTCAGCGCACGCTCATACACCTGCGATACTTTTTCAATTCTATTTTGAAGATTATTATTAGCCTCTGCCACGTTTGTAGACTCAGTGATAGTTTTCACAATAACCGAGGGCATGAGCAAGCGAAGGTCAAATGTATTCATGACATCATCCGGTAGACGATTCCGCAGGTCATTCACAATTTGGTCCAAAAGGGGCATATAAATGGAAGACCTGAAATATGCCTCTGGTTCTTGATCGGAGGTTGGGTGGTTTGCTCTATAGACGGATCTTCGGGCTGTACGTGGGCTAGTCATTTCTACATCCAGTATCTTGGCCATTTCTTCTGCCCTAAGATATATATTTCTAAAAACAGAATCAACATCTTCTCTCTTTTTTTGTAAAACCGAGAGTACATCTTTAACAGCATTAATGGCAGAAACAGCATCTAGCGTAGGCGATTGCAAAATTCGACTGAGTGCAAGGGTAGTTCCCAAAACATCTCCTAAAGCAAACGTTGCTATAATAAATTCACTGTCGGCGATGCTTTTTATAAGGCCATGTGCCTTGGAGACTGTATCACGACTATTTGTCCATTTGGTAATTTTTTCGAGACTACTGAAAATCTTAGGTAACAATGTGCAAAATTGAATAGTGCCATCGTGTTTCTCTTGCCACCTAGTCTCGCAAAGGCCTGAAAAGGATTTACCAATCATATCACGGAAAACTGCTGTGGCCTTAGCAGACGAATTGGAAAAAGATATAATTTCTTTCATTTTGCTTACAGTGTTGCGACAGGCTACAACCTCGTTCGATTTTTTGAGAGAATTGTTCAGGGTATGGTTTAGACAAGGACAGCGTCTTGCATTAAGTGCAGTTTTGCATATTTCCTGAACAGCTCCTTTCATTTCAGACGCCATAACAGAACAATTATCAGTTCCTACGCCTACACATTGGTCCAAATCTAACGAATGTTTCTTACAGAAATCTATGACAATATGAGCGAGGGCTACGCCGGAGAGACGTTTTTCTTCTCCTTGAATGTCTTCAGTACGTATTGACTCGTAACAGTCTATGAAAGCTAGAAAATCTTCCCGGCTAGTGCCCTCGTGCACGTATCGTACAGAAATACTCATTTGCTCTTTATGAGACCCATCAGTAGTTTCGTCAAATATCAATGAAAACCACTTTGCTTGGCGAACCCTTTCAAAAATAATATTTTGTATCTCTTCACCACAGCAGTTTATAAGTGAGTTTTGCGTGGTTTTACTGATGTATGTAGCATTGGCAGCTGAGCTTTTAAGTTGTTTCTCGAGTTCTATATCACCCGCGGTAATTCGGAAACGTAAAAGCTCACGAAAATTTCCCTCATTACTTACGATACTGTCGCTTCCACCTGGTGTTATATCAGTTTGTCAGTGTTATATCAGCGCCACTGAACGATTAGCGGTAAGCGCCGAATTGAACCGTTCACTTGGTTTCGTTCATTCTTAGATCACTGATCGCCGATCAGTGATTTGACAGTGATCGGCGATCAGTGATCCGCCGTTCGTTCTGGCGAACGCCCGCGCCGGCTGGACGATGACTGATGAGTATAGTAGATCTACTATACGAATAGTAGATGGTCGGAGTTTGTTCTCAAAATTCACTGCAAACCATAGATCCGCAGGCCCTTTTTTATGGAAACTGACACAGTTGGCTACATCACCTACATACAACATTCGTGATGTCAGCCCATCACCGGCTGAGCTAGGTGCCATCCTTGGGGGGGGCCATGGCCCCCTGGGCCCCCCCCTGTATCCGCCCTTGCCCGGGTAGGACTCTGGCCTTAGGGCTAGTTTCCCTTAGGAATCAACCTTCTGGCGCTCCTGGACGGTCTGCGCACCGAGCGGCATAAGCCAATCGACTGTGCACTCTAACTAACAACTTGGGTTGTCGACTACAGCGGGCGAGCCGGTCACCTCAGGAAGTTTTAACGATTAGTCGTTCTATCTCCCTGGAGTGAACGTAGAAGACTCAGGGACGAAACAGTCCACCGTCTAGCTACGCCACAAGCCCGTAAGAGGCCAACGCCTTAACCGCGAGATAGCCAGGAATGTTACCCGGCGGGCCGACACTCACGCCCTTACTTCCAATTGTGACCAGATTACTCCGGTCTCTCGATTGGTTACGAGTTCGAGGTCGCTTTCGCGGTCCTCTCCCTTACGAAGCTGTGAAACGGTGTATACCGAATCTATCGCGGACCACGGCATCCTTTGCCCGGCTGTTCACCCAGGATCGGGTAGCCGATGGTCGTTTCAAGAGCAGTCGCCGTAAGGTCCGCAACCACCCCCGCTCTATAGGAAACAGTACGGCTTCCAGACTCCCCCGACTTATAACTATTAATATTGTTTAATTCTTTGTGACTATTTCATTTTTTTAGAAACTTTACTATTACTAGTGTTATAATTTTATTGTGACTTTTATTTTACTTACAAATATTACAAAATTTATTTATAATTTAATTTATGACTATATAGTTTATTATTAACCGAAGGATAAGTGTATTTAATTATCTATTTACTTCAACGTTTTATTTTATCATAATTATATATTTACATTTTTTAAATATATATTTTTATTAAATTCAATGTTTTTTCCATTATCGCTTTTTTTTTGTTTAAACTTTATTCTTATGAATATGTTTTCTTTTTTAAACTAGTATTTGTTTAAAATGTTTGCCCTAGAACAAGTGTTTACTTAGTTGGGCGACATGGGACCGATCTTCACTATAAGCGTGACACAACTTGCTCTGGGTTTTATTTAAAGTGTAGATATTAATTATGATTTGTTACGCTTGTTGCATATTATGTACATTACCATAAATAAATAAATAAATAAACATTGAGACGTAAGAATTATTTATTAAGATATAAGGAAATACAAAATAATATGGTTTTATACATACAAAATATAATTTACTATCGGAGACAAAAATTAAATAAAATATAAAAATATAATGTATACTAATATTATAAAGAAGTAATGTTCGTAAGTTTTTAGGTTTGTAAGTTTGTATGTTTGTATGTTTGTATGTAGGTATCCTCCTAAACTATACATACGATTTCAACATTGATTCTTACACTAATGGAAAGCTCCATTGTCGAAGAGTGCTATAAGCTATATTGTATTGTGATAGTAACGATATTTCTAAACAAAATGAGCTGGTAAGTTGCTTTATCGGCCTGCGCTGAGGAAACGGTTTGATATAATATGTGAAAACATTATATGTATGACAAAAACATCGGCATTAAAGATGTCTATTAAAAAGGCGGCGTCAGCATAGATCTAACTTTTATATTTAGATCTAACTTTTATATTTATATTATTGTATAATTGCTTTTATGTTTCAAGAAAAACATAAATAAATAGAAATTGTTTGTCGAAGATATTAGCGATGAAATAAGAATTCTCATCAAAATAAATTAATCACTTATGATGGGTGTTAAATAGAGATAAAATTAGCCGTGTTTAGGTGGTATAGTTCTAGAGATATCATGAAATTAGTAACACGAAGACGCGCACGTCTACGAGATAGGTAGCGTGCATCTGAGATGTGACGTCTTGTACTATATATCTAAAGGTAGCATTGACTAGATATTTTCATTTTAAATCCTTTATTAATTAACATATTAAATATTAATGACTGTTTCTATTTTTTCTCACATATAATTTTACTTATATTATTTAATCGAATTTTATACTATTGCCGATTATATAATGGAATTGCATTTTATTTATTATATTATCTTTTAATATTTTTTATTATTATTATTATTTTTACTTGTTTCTTTTTTTTTGAAGACCAAATTTTAGGGCAATTTAGTGTTATTAGCTTTTTACTAAAACTTGTACATCTGTAAGCAATCAAGCAATCAAGCAAACTTGATTGTAATATTAGAGTCCTGTCCACCCTAGAACGGGCTAGTCCCAGTTGGGTGACAGAATCAAATAAGCAAAAGGTTAAGGGTTTTGCCATTCGGTTCCTGTTATTTTTGTAAGCAAATCAATGTTTTATAGTAATTAATTCTTAAATAAATAAATAAATAAAAATCTATATAGGAAAATAAACGCCACCCTACTTAAATTAACAAATCGATTCGAAACTTTGCGCGAAGCGAAGCCGCGGGCAGAAGCTAGTAGTCAATAAAATAGTGAAATTATCAAGCTAAATGAAGAAATTCAGCATGGAAATCTTCAGTCACCTAATTATAATTCGTTAATATCATACAATTCTCTCTCAACAAGGTAGCCTTTAATATTGAATTTTAATGTCGAACACTGGGATATTTTCCCGTTTCTACATATAATTTTAATATTTTTCGGGTAGTTTGTTGTAACATATCATTCAAACGTAATTTAAATAATTCCAAAGACGGAATCAAATTATGCCTACCTCTGGTAAAATGGGAGTTTCTTATGAGTTCTTATGAAATTCTTATGAGTTTTCAGCTTTCCTATATTTTTACACGACTCCAACAAGACTTTCTTGTCAAGTAGCCAGGAACTTAATTCATCTGAATATTAATTTCATAAATCCTACCACCACCCCTCCCCGCCCCCCCACGCGCCACCCTTTAAACTCCCCTCCCCCCCGCCCCGCGATGAGGATGATGATGAAATCGAGATCGAATTCGAAAACTATCGAAAACGAAATCGAAACTCATATACAAAATTTTCGGTCTCTGCTGTTGACCGTTGAGGAGTTCCCTCATCAGGAGCCAACCCAGGGTACAACAGCCATGTCATGATGAAACTTGGAAGGGGCTATCATAATTGAATGCGTACATATACCTACACAATTTTGAGTCTCTACTGTTGACCGTTGAGGAGTTTCATCGTCGGGGGCCAACCCAGGGTACATCAGCCATGTCATGGTGAAACTTGGAAGTTGCTAACATAAATGAATACGTATACAAAATTTTGGATCTCTGCTGTTGACCTTTGAGGAGTTCGCTCGTCGGGAGCCAACCCTGGATGGACGGAATTCAACCACAATCTTTTCTGCTCATGCCATGGCCAAATGATGACTGCATGCCAAATTTCAGCTAAATCGGATGAAGCGTTTCGGCGCTATTGTCGGACACACACAGCACACACAGAGACACACACAACACACAGAAGTGTGCCCACAATACTTCCCTTAAACGGGAAAGTAAAAGGAGTGTAATGTGTTCACTGTTCATATATGTATGTTTTCTGTTTCTTTATTCCACCATAACTTCTTAACGCTTGAACCGATTTATAAGTGTGTAGTATTGTTAAAATCGTTATGTAATACCGAGTATTATAGGGTAACGTAACTGTCCAAATATCAAGTAGTTGTCTAAATGGCGAAATGTCCAAATGTCAATAAATTAACATAAATATATCGTGTTTAGTGTCAAATGAAGGGCCTGATTGAGTACAAAACAGAAATATACATGTATCTGGATATATATATATATATATATATATATATATATATATATATATATATATATATATATATATATATATATATATATATATATATATATATATATATATATATATATATATATATATATATATATATATATATATATATATATATATATATATATCCAGATACATGTATATTTTTTTATTTATTTTTAATTCGATTTAATGGCTCGTTGATAACAAACTCAGCCAATTGTATCATATTTTAAATGTTAGTAGCATTCGAAATTTGAATTATTTCGTAATGTCACTTTCATTTATAAAACGATAATGGAGTTTTTTTATTTATTTTTAATTCGATTTAATGGCTCGTTGATAACAAACTCAGCCAATTGTATCATATTTTAAATGTTAGTAGCATTCGAAATTTGAATTATTTCGTAATGTCACTTTCATTTATAAAACGGCCTTGCCGAAATGATCAATAGTTTAATTTTTAATTTTTTCGCTTAATTCGTCTCATTTGAAGGCATTTTGTGTTGCATAAGGATAAGCCCTATTTATGAGATATATGGATGAATAGTGATCGTTAGTCGACTGCAAAAGGACCTTTAAACTTACATTGCACCTGTCGAAAGTCGTGCACATCCGTAAGTATATCTCATTCAAACATAAGCATTTCCCAATACAACCTGGGATTTCCTTCGCTACTTTTTAAGTAGCTTTTACTAATTTTATTTTAAATAAAAACATGATCCTATAAACGGATTTCTTTACAAACCTTATGAAATATAACTATATATATATATATATATATATATATATATATATATATATATATATATATATATATATATATATATATATATATATATATATATATATATATATATATATATATATATATATATATATATATATATATATATATATATATATATATATATATATATAGATATATACATATCATATGGATATATACATAAATCACAAATATTTCCTATGAAACCGTAATAAAAATAATTATAAATATAGCAGTTCACTTTCTGTAACGTGTCGTGTACCTTTTTTTTATATATATGATATATGTGAAAACATTATATGACATTAAAGAGGCATTATGACATTAAACATTATATGACATCGGCATTAAAGAGGTCTATTAAAAAGGCGGCGTCAGCATAGATCTAATTGAATATTACTTTACTATTACTTGTTTAATAATAATAATATTACTTGTTTAATATTAATACTTGTTTAATCTATACTAATATTATAAAGAGCTAAAGTTTGTGAAGTTGTAGGAAGTAATCTCTGGATCTACTGAACCGATTTTGAAAATTCTTTACCAATAGAAACCCACGTTATTTGTGAGTGTCATATGCTATATATTATAACGAAAAATGAAAACACTTTTTTGTGGTAGTCGGATTTGCAAAGAAAGTCGGAGAATAAGCGGTCGAACGAAAACGTTTCTAACTAACGCTGCATTAACGATGAGATATATGATTGTAGATGTATGATTGATTAAGTATGAAGATTGTAGATGTATGAAGATGTATGATTAAGTTCTAAAGAAAAGTTGTAGAGCTTGATAATGCCTACAAAAAAGTCAGCGACTGCATATGTCTATTTTTTATATTTAAGTCACAAAAAGTATTATTTTATATTAAAAAAATAATTTAAATCGTTAGGTCATATTGGTCATTTTATCAACAATTATGAATTCTTATCAAAATAAGTAAATTTATCGTCTCAAGTATTTAAAACCAAAGGACTTTTCCTTTTTACTGCATATAATTTCCCTTTTACGGCTCACAAATAACGGTATTATAGTCAAATTGGCGTGCAAATACATACATTCATATGCAGTAAAAATATAACCCTTCTTTTGGTAGCCAGGAAATAAATCATAGCACTCAGTAGGTACTAACCGAACCACACTCATAATTTCATCACAGGTAAAAAGTTTTACCGCCCAACGAAGTGGGCACGGGTCAGCTAGTATTAATATAAAGTTGATGCATTCAAAACCATATAGTAATGGTAGAGTGGAGTATACCTACTGAGAGTTCTGAAATGACCGCGACATGATTCAGTATGGTTAAAATTCATCATATTCTCTATGGCTCGTTTTTGGAGAGAGAAAATATGTCGTATTAAAACTGCGGTATATTGTACACTTCCTTGTGCATAAAGAACGTGTATATTAATTTTGCAAAAACTACTGCATAAAGGAATTGTATATTAATTTTAATGTGGTATTTATATAAATGTTTATTTTTTAATAATATTTAGCACTCTAATAGTTAATGTGATTAAATTATAATGCAGTCTCTTTTATTCATTTCTAGTTTTCGTCGTGGTCGTTTTTTTACATCAGTTTATATTTTAACTCTGGATTCGGGGATTCGGAAAACCGAATTATCAAATGCTGGTTTATAAAGCGATTAGCTTGATAAATATTGAAACAGAATGTGGCAGTTTGAGATACCATATTCATTTAAAGCAGGGAAAATTTTCCTATTACGAAGTT